>NC_051169.1:77252439-77364939 GCF_013339725.1 Rhipicephalus microplus
TCAAAGATAGACAGGATCATGTACACGTAGAGGAAAATAAAGAGTGAAAGAAGAATCGAGTGATCCGAAAGAAAGTCGTTTCAGGCGTAGCAAAAATGCGCAGATACTCGTTTCTTTCCATCGTTGAGAATTTCGTGCTCTGAACATTGCGATGGTCACACACTTCTACTGCGCTGTCACTTATCTTTTTCCTTCCCCGAATGGCGAGACAGAGTGCCGTTACCGCTTGTTCTGGCAAGCGAATTATAAACGAAACATCAGGCACGCCACACTGCAATCCTGCGCTCACTCGTTACACGCATGATTTGTCTTTGATCGAACGGGTAAAGGTCCTGTTGTCTGTAGAGAAAGGAAAAAAAAAAACAGGAGACTACGAGGCCTGCGCGGGCTTTTGGCAACCAAATCAATATCGCGCCGTGGCAGCCAATACAGAAAATATAAGTAGGCGATAGCAAAGACGGAGTGCGTCCAAACGGAACCAACCAATATCGGAATCTTCGTCCGAAAAGCGGCCCGTCTGTTGGTGACGGCCCGGGTGCCTGCGGCATGGCGTACTGAAAGTAAAATCCGTGATTCTCTTCCGCTCGTTCTTACTCATTTTCCCTTATGGCAGCCCAGGATGCAGTAAAGACACTTAAGTGATTTTGAGGGTGACTAGCCTGTGCGATTGCCTTTAGCTAAGTGTTGCGTACGCCACGCGGGTGTGTAAGTGGGCCGCGCATGTAAGATAAATTGCCGGATCAGACGATTCCAAATTCAGATGCATATTCTGCAGCGCATCTACGAACGAGCACTTAATCTCTTACCTTTGGGTGTTGCAGAAGGGTTTTGTGGTTTCCTGGGCTAATAAGCTGTGCGGCAAGGTTTCCAAGAGTTTTACTTTACGCAAATGTTTAATAACATTATCTCTAATTTAACGTCCCGAATCAACATATGATCATATGATTATGAAAGATACATAAATGGAGGGCTCCGAAAATTTCGGCCACCTGGGCTTCTTTCAACAGGGAAACACCGTAACCGCTACACCACTGCTGCGGACCACGTAAACTGTTGGTTGTGTAGCCAGCTAAAGACCGATTGGAGGGCCTCGCGACGTTGCTTGAAATGGAAACAGGGGTGCAGGTTCTTTAGTGCGATAGCTGCACGTGTTCGTAAGTGCTACGCATACTCCCTGCCAGCTCATTTTAGTACTGCGTAACTTCTGGAAGTGTTAGATTATAATGTGCGGTTCTGTGCCCCGGAACCACGATGTTATCATGATAGACGTCGTTGTGGAAGGCTCTGGAAATTTTTTGCTACGTGGTATTCTTCAACGTGCATCTAAATCTAAGCGGCGGGGCCTATAGCATTTTGCTTCCATCACGATGCGGCAGATACACCCGGGATTCGATGCCGCTACTTTACGTAGATATGATAGGTATATATATGCATAGACCAGGAATGTGCATCATGCGACCCGTTGGGAGCTGCAATGCAGCTTCCGGCACATCTTCAGAATATCTCTACCCCACCCAGATCCTCTTGTCACTTCGAATTGATACTCTTAGTTTTCTGTCTGCGCTACGAAGGTTTTGTATCACCAGTAAGGAAGCTCCTTAGGTATAAACGAACGTTATTTCTATTCCAGTTTTTCCCAATATATTTATTGCAGCTTTGTACATTATTGTCAATTTTTCGAAATTTTTTTCATTGTCTGCAAACCTTGATTCCCCCTCTATTCCTTTCCTTTTTCTCTCGATCTTTGTGTGGCCCTAGGCACGTGGGTTTCATGTACCCCTCCCCCCCCCCGCCCCCCACTTCAAAACAGTTACCGGCTCTTGCTATAGACAATTTTTCGTAAGACACATTGGCGGCGCCACTTTCGGCTGCTAAACGAGTGTTTTCTTGCTTTTCTATTGTGCAACTTAGTTAATGAAGCTGTGAAATGTCGGATACACCAACCTAACCGTTCTCAGGCGTACGCGTCCGACGGGTACAGCATTTCGTTTATATGTAAAAACGGCAATGTTCAGTCTAATATGGCGACACTATACCTATCTATGAATTAGTTTACTGGAAATAGGCACCTTAGAACAGGTCGACTTAGCGCAGCGGCTTCTACCGTTCTCCCTTCATCTTACCACTCGATAATGTACCAGTCCAAGCACCAAACGTTAAATGCACTCAGTTACTTTTTTTGTGCACTTTCAATTCGACTAAAGTTTGTCGTTCGATGTCGACCACCACTTTCTTGAAAACGGTACCAACAATGCCGGCTCCGATATGACGCTCAGTTTTACGCACAGCGACGTCGAGGATAGTTCTGCCCTAAAAAGAGCAAACTTGACCATACTTTCCGCTCGATAATCCGTTTGCTGACGTTTCACGCCCGAAGTGCCCAACTATTCTTCGCTGATAAGGCTTGCCAAGAATGAGCGACGGCGAATCAAATCATGCGAGAGTGGAAGAAGCTCGAGGACTGCCATACACTTGATAGAGGAAGCGGAAGCACGAAAGGAAACGGGAGGAAGCCGGCTGTACTTCCGCTACTTCATATCCACTTCTTAGCTTTTTGAGAGAGCCAGGAGGAGAAAGCCGGATGCTGACGTTGTCTGCACACTGCGCTAGCGGAATCTTTCTTGCTCTTTTCTCGCCTTTACCTCCCGTTTTTCGTTCGGCCAAGAAAACTAAAGTGGTCTGCCGCGGCTCGCCGGAGGTACTGAATTGAAACACCTTCGTACGAGATATGCTTTCGCTTCTTTCCCTTCATCATTCATTGCTTTCCTTATCTTGTTTTCTGCTTTGTCATGTCACTTACTTTAAGCGTTGGGAGCTGCCTGTTTACCTATACGCACGCGATTTCCGGTCAAAGTTCTTAGAAACGCTGAAGTTATCGCGCTGCAGCCTTTTTTGTCTCACGGCTTTTTCTCTCATTCTGAAAGAATGGGGAAACTAAAAAAAAAAGATATCGAACACGGAGATGCGTTTCGTTCCCTGTCGTGATGTGTCATGGAAGTGCATTTGCGCAGTATTCTGGAAAGGTATTTACCCTTTCATAATGCCTACTTCCTTTTTTTTTCTTTTCAACAATAAGAAAACTTGGGCACCTGTCTGTGGCGATTGCTCCGGGTACACGCGCAGTGAACAGCCGGAACGCCGGACCGGCAGAGCCGTTTACAGTGACTCAGACTTCTAGGTACGCAAACAAGCGACACAAACAGCCGTACGATTGCGTTATCCAAAGGGGTGCGAAAGGTTGTCGCTTTCACTTTTTAAAGAATCGTTCTATCTTTTTCTCCCTCATTCCCCTCTCCCCAGTGTAGGGTAGCAAACTGGACTTAGTCTAGTTAACCTCCCTTCCTTTCTGATATTTTTTCTTCTCTCTCTCTGGATGACAAAGAAAAAGTACTCTGGATGACAAAGAAAAAGTACACTTCCGCCTGGCATCGAAAGTGGTAGCAAGGCGAATTAGTCCAGTGTTCGTGTTTTATAGGACGCATATATACTGCAGTAAACATTCGCCCACCAAATGAAACTACACGGGTAGTGTCACATTCGCAGCCAGGTACGAAGAGATCTCATTCGATAGCCTTTGCTCGCTAACACAACCCCTGTGGCGAACAGCGACGGAACATGTGAGATTGCTTTACCTGACGTCTCGCTTCAAAGCATGTCCAGAGGTTTTATATCTTTGAGAACTCCGCCTACCCCCTTTTCCCTGTGTAGGGTAACTTACCGGTCCTCCTGGATTGGTTAACATCGCTGCCTTTCGTTCCCCTCCTGTTCCTTCCTTCCTTCTGACCGCTTGCCTGGGTGTCTCGTATGTCCTCGTCTGAGTGCCCGCATAGCCCCGTTTGAGTGCCCGGATAACGAAGCTGGCTTTGATTCAAGGCCACTCGAAGGACGCTGACAACGAGGGCTGAGGGCATTTCTTAATTGGAAAATACACATATCCGCTTCATTTTCCAAAGAAATTAGAGGAACACAATACGAGAGAGATGAGTGCAAAGTTCTTAGTGGGTCACTTTGTTACTTTCTGACTTTTTTGGTAAATTTTATCAGTCATTCTAGCCTTTCACCTACACTAGCGTAGAGTGTTTAAAACGACCATTTTTCCCGTTAACCGCTCTGCCTCTTCCATTCATGTGTTTGTTTGGCAGGATAAATTAATCTTATAAGTTTGCATTATAAACAACAAAAGGGTACGCACAATATATATATATATATATATATATATATATATATATATATATATATATATATATATATATATATAAGGCGAAGATTGCATCAAGCAGCGCTAGCTTCGAAATAACGAAAATAGATCATTCTGAATACTAATCTAGTTGCTGTTCGGTTATTTCTAGGCCTTAGCTAGTTGATGCAAATTGCTTATATGTCGCTTCTAGGTCTTCCCTATGCGTTACTAGGCGATACTAGTATGATTCTACGTTGATTATCAGCGCAGAGAAGTTCGAGTTATTGAATCGCGGGCAATCATAAATATGACACGAATGCCCTATTACCATAGACCGAAACTCGCGCTGAAACCAAGCGTTAACGTCGCTAATATATCTACGGGCACGTCGTCATTGGTGTAGGCCTCACATCGCTTCGGGGTCTTCGTGCAGCCGCCGTTGCTCTTCCCGTTCCCTACAGCGTTCTCTCGTTGTACACGCTCGGGACCACCGGGCTCCGCCGCGGTGGTCTGGTGGCTAAGGTACTCGGTTGCTGACCCGCAGGTCGCGGGTTCGAATCCTGGCTGCGGCGGCTGCATTCGCGATGGAGGCGGAAATGTTGTAGGCCCGTGCGCTCAGATTTGGGTGAAAGTTAAAGAACCCCAGGTGGTCGAAATTCCCGGAGCCCTCCACTACGGCGTCTCTCGTCATCATATGGTGGTTTTGGGACGTTAAACCCCACATATCAATCAATTGGGATCATCGGCCTGCCGCAGTCACTGTGCAGCCATTTCTCGGGCCAACGGTTGCCTTATTAATTTTGAGTGTACCCGTGGTGAGTGTTGAAAATTACGCAATCTCTGTTGGACACACCTGTTGATGTTGATAACTTTATGATAGGTCGCACGAATTACGGCTACCTTAAGCAGCTTCACTGTTAAAATGTGAGGTGGAAAACGAAGTATTACGCTCAATTCTCAAGCGTTACAGGTAAGCGTAAAAGGCGGCAGTGCTATGCTACACAAGTATCACTGCCGAAAAGCACTCAGTCTTCGCTTTGTTTTGTGCTGTGACCAAGGCATTGAAAGTGTGGCGGTCCAACCGTAATAAAAAAAAAATCATCGCACTTCATCAAAACGAGATCTTATTCTCCTAAATCTAGTGCCACCCTGAAAGGAGGTACCTATATATATATATATATATATATATATATATATATATATATATATATATATATATATATATATATATATATATATATTTCGCACCGTTTCTCTGAACGACGTTCTCTGTAGAGGAGCTATTCCCGACGGAACCATGTGTATGAGGTTTAGTCGCTGAATGCGGCACTTGAACAGGCAATAAATATGAATCGGGCACTTGAGAAGTGATACGCTCAAGCCATCACCACGTTCAGCATAGCGGCTGCGAACCATCAGCGGCCTCTCCTAGACAGCAGTGTCCTGAATGCAGAGATACGCTGCGGCTGGAGGCCCGGGTAACTTGTGGCCACACGCTCGTCGAACGTCCCTATATAGCACGTCCCGGCTCGACGCCTCTTTGAGTGTGATTGATCGCGCGCATCGCTGACTCGCTCGCCACCGCCAAGTATATGCACCACGTGCATCGGGAGCGATACGGCGCTTACTCCTGTTTCACTTGCACGGTGTACTTAGCGGGTCGAAAGAGTGGGGCCTCCTTCGCTCGTGCGGGCTGCATGTTGTGGCAGATAGCGGTGCACGTCGGACCCTGTATGTAAGTCATCCCTGTCTCGGTGCAGAGAAATTTGATCGTTCGGAGGATCGTGTAAACATGGATCTCGTGACGTGACGGACTAGCTTTGCGCATGTGCGAGTAGGAGCGCTGAAAGACAATAAACATTAAAAAAAAAAGAAGAGGACAGACAGAGGAAGATGGTAGGGAGCAGTCGAGGTCGATGCCCTTCCCGTTTTTTTCTTCTATCTTGTAAATCTTCCTTTCTATGTTTAGTTTGACACACTTCCGCTAGTCGTACCACTCTAAGTGGCGGTAGCTTTACCGTGCCGCGCATATTGTGAATAGGTGGACGTGACAGTGCCTTCAAACGGCCTTGCCGTACGATCACATTGATAAATGTTTTTTCTGTGAGGTCAAATACATGCATTTACATATTTTTCTTTAGCCCGTTTCGGAGAAGCGGGGCATGTGTATTGTTGCCTTAGGTACGTGTACTTTTTGCAGCAGTGAATTTATATCTGGCCAAGCCTCGAACGCATCTTCGCTTGTGAGAGAGAGAGCTCTTTATTGAAAAGTAGAGAATTTAGCCGGCGTGTGTGTGTCGCTGACTTGCTACTCTGCGTGGGGAAGGGGATTGGGGACTGAAGGGCAAGAAGAGAGAGAAAAAGTATTAGGAATTAAAATTGAAAAAAAAAGTAAATATGCAGCCATTTTTCTGTCTCTTGGGCGGGGACGTGTGCTGACAGCATGACTTCAGTTTTCAAGGCGCCCCTACAGTCAGTCTAGCTGACCAATATTGTTTATATACGTGACGGGTGCCTTCCGTACAGCAAAAAAGAAAGGTGAAAAACCAGTCGTGCTCTGAGGGGCGGTGTTGTAGGCGTAAGTGACGAAGGGCAGTATGGTATCCCAATTCGTGTGGTTGGCGGCGACGTACATCGACAGCATGTCGCCGAGGGTGCGGTTAAAGCGTTCGGTCAGACCATTCGTCTGCGGGTGGTAAGCAGTAGTTTTGCGATGGACAGAATGGCACTCAGTGAGAATGGCATCGACGACTTCTGACAAGAAGACACGGCCTCGATCGCTGAGAAGCTCCTGGGGTGGACCGTGGCGCAATATAAATCGATGTAGTAGGAAGGACGCAACATCACGCGCAGTAGCCGCAGGGAGAGCGGCGGTTTCGGCGTATCGCGTTAAATGATCTACGGCGACGATGGCCCAGCGGTTGCCAGTGGACGTCAGAGGAAGTGGTCCGTACAAATCGATACCTATGCGCCCAAACGGACGGTCAGGGCAAGGTAGCGGTTGCAGACCGGCTGGTGACATGTGTGCGGACGGTTTGCGGCGTTGGCAAGCGAGACAGGAGCGAACGAACTGCTGGACGTAGCGGTACATCCCGCGCCAGAAGTAGCGCTGTCTAATGCGATGGTAGGTTTTGAATACCCCAGAGTGCGCGCACTGTGGATCAGAATGGAAGGATTCACATATCTCCGACCGCAGACTGCGGGGTATCACGAGTAGCCACTGCCGGCCATCGGCGTCGTAATTGCGTCGGTGTAGGAGGCCGTCACGAATGGCGAAATGGTGAGCTCGACGACGCAAGGCACGCGTGGATGGCGTTGCGGACGGATCAGAGAGCAAGTCGATCAGTTGGGCGATCCAATTATCCTTTCGCTGTTCGGTAGCGATGATGTCAACATCAATGGCAGAAACAACAACCGAGGATACTGAGCAGAGCACGTTAGCTTCAGGCAGAGGGGGAGCGCGAGAGGGCGTCGGCGTCAGCATGCTGGCGTCCGTTGCGGTAGAGGACGCGGATGTCGTAGTCTTGTAAGCGAAGAGCCCAACGGGCGAGGCGGCCTGAGGGATCCTTCAATGATGACAGCCAGCATAGTGCATGATGGTCAGTGACGACATCGAATGGGCGACCATACAAATAAGGTCGAAACTTTGTAAGAGCCCAGACGATTGCCAGGCACTCTTTTTCCGTGACGGTGTAGTTTGTCTCGGCTCTTGTGAGCGTACGGCTTGCATATGCCACAACATAATCAGGGAACCCGGGTTTGCGCTGCGCCAGGACAGCGCCGAGGCCTACACCACTGGCGTCCGTGTGCACTTCTGTTGGGGCCGTAGGGTCATAGTGACGGAGAATGGGAGGAGACGTCAACAAGTGGCGGAGCTTCAAGAACGCGTTGTCGCACTCTGACGACCACGAATTGAGGGGCCCGTTACTTCCGAGGAGCTTCGTCAGCGGTGATATAATCGTGGCGAAGTTTCGTATAAAGCGTCGGAAGTATGAGCACAGGCCCACGAAACTACGCAGTTCTTTGACGGACGCAGGTTTTGGGAATTCGGCCACGGCCCGAAGCTTCGCTGGGTCAGGAAGAATGCCATCCTTGGACACGACGTACCCTAGGATGGTGAGTTGGCGTGCTGCAAAGCGGCACTTCTTCAGATTTAGTTGCAAGCCGGCATTGCTCACACGTGCGAAAACTTCTTTTAGACGTTGGAGATGGGTGGAGAAATCTGGAGCGAAGACAACAACGTCATCGAGGTAACACAAGCACGTGTGCCATTTCAAGTTGCGCAGTACGGTGTCCATCATGCGCTCAAATGTCGCAGGTGCATTACACAGACCAAACGGCATGACGTTGAATTCGTACAAGCCGTCGGGTGTGATGAAGGCAGTCTTCGGTCGAGCGTCATCAGCCAGGGGTACTTGCCAGTACCCCGAGCGCAGATCGAGAGAAGAAAAAAATTGGGCTCCGTGAAGGCTGTCAATTGCGTCGTCGATGCGTGGCAGTGGGTAGACATCCTTGCGAGTGATCTTATTGAGCCGTCTGTAGTCCACACAGAACCGCACAGAACCATCTTTCTTCGCAACAAGAACAACAGGAGACGCCCATGGACTGTCCGAGGGCCGAATGACGTCGCGTCGGAGCATATCGTCAACCTGCTCGTTAATTTGCCGGCGTTCAGCAGGCGACACGCGGTATGGACGTTGCCGTAATGGTGGATGGGCACCAGTGTCAATACGATGCGTAACAGTGGACGCGCGACCGAGAGAACTTCGCCCGACATCGAAAGAAGAACGGTATTCTTGCAACAGGTCTAGAAGCTGGGAACGCTGCACTGACGTAAGGTTGTCATCAATGAATGGGCCAAATACATCAGGAGATGATGGGTCAGAAGTAGAAACAGCACTGATGGTACGTGAATCGGGACAACGCGAGTCTTCGGGTACGCCCAGGACTTGTGCGTCGTCGACTGCTTCCACTCTGCCGAGACATTCCCCTTGAACCAAGGTAACAGTGTACGGGGATGGGTTGGTCACAAAAATAGCGGCGTTGCCTTGGGTGATTTGCACGGTCGCGAAAGGTACTAGCAACCCTTTCCTCCTGGAAGCACGGTAGGATGGCGAAACAAGTGCAATTGTGTCGGAGAGACCGGTGCAGTAGACCGATACGCCCATCGTCGAGCTTGGAGGCACTATAGTATCGTCTTTCACAAGAATCTTGTTCAGTGTCGAGGGACCGTCTTCTGGCGTCAAATGCGAGAAGGGCGAGAGTTCAATTTCGGCGGTGGCACAATGAATGACGGCGTCGTTGCGGGAGAGAAAATCCCATCCCAAGATGACGTCATGAGAGCATGCAGGAATGATGATGAATTGGGCGACATACAGAACGTCCTGAACGACAACGCGAGCTGTGCAGCCTGCTGTAGGATTAATACGATGTGAGCTAGCGGTACGAAGGGACAGTCCAGAAATCGGCGTCGTCACTTTTCGAAGCAAGCGGCAAAGGTTTTCGCTCATAACTGATACCGCAGCTCCAGTGTCAATAAGAGCAGATGCATGAACACCGTCCACAAGCACGTCAATGACATTAGATGGGCGGCTCTGAGGGCTTTCACAATGCGATAGCGTCGCAGTCCTTGCCTCTGGGACTGCGACGACTAGTTTTCCCGCTCATGAGCAGAAGAACTTGGCCGCATGGGGGACAGAGACCGACGTCGTGGAGACGGCGACCTTCGAACAGACGGACCTGGGCGAGACAGTGGCACAGACGGCAGTTCCTCGTTATACGAACGGCTAAGGTGGCCAGCACAGGAGAAGTGGGAGCCGGCTGTAGTCGAGAGCAATAACGGGCTACGTGACCGGCGTAACCGCAAGCAAAGCAGATGGGCCGGTTGTCGGGTGTGCGCCATCGGTTTGCCGGGGTGGGTCTCGCCCGGAACGGTGTCTGGAAAGGCTGCATGGTGGGCTGAAAATGAGGCTGAGGGGTTGCGCCAACATATGCAGCCGGCATACCCGCTGCAAAGGACGGAGGTCGTGCGGCAGCTTCGGCGTAAGTCACTGGTGCAGGGCGCTTGAACGACTGGAGGCGGCCTTGCGACCACTTGGGCGTAACTTGGGGGTGCAGGGGCCGGAAGTTGTTGTGGGTGGTACGCAGGGCATGACCTCCGCTATTTCCTGCTCAATCGCTCGGCGGATGGGTGGAAGAATGGTAGGGGCCGATTGTTGAGCAGCCGGTGGGTGGGCAAAGGGCAGGAGAGAGAACTGCCTCGCGATTTCCTCACGTATGAAGGACTTCAGATCTGCCAGCAGTGCCACCTGATCACAGCTCACTTCCAAGCCTGCAAGCCCTGCATCTCGTGATGTGGAGCGACGGGTCATCGAACGCTGCCGGCGGAGCTCCTCGTAGCTCTGGCACAGCGTGATGACCTCAGATACTGTGCCGGGGTTTTTGGCAAGCAGCATCGTGAAGGCATCATCGTCAATGCCCTTCATGACGTTCCGGATCTTGTCTGATTCGGACATGCTGTCGTTCGACTTCTTGCACAAGTCCAGGACATCTTCAATGTAACTGGTGAATGACTCACCGGCCTGCTGAGCGCGTTCGCGTAAGCGCTGCTCGGCTTGCAGCTTGCGAACGGCAGGGCGGCCAAAAACGTTGGTGATAGCAGTCTTGAAACCGGACCAGGTTGCAAACTCGGACGCGTGGTTGGTGTACCACAAACTTGCAACGCCCGCAAGGTAGAACACCAAGTTTGTCAACTTGCCGTCCTCGTCCCATTTGTTGGGGACGCTCACGCGCTCGTAAATGGCGAGCCAGTCCTCCACGTCAGTGCCATCGGCGCCCGTGAAGATAGGTGGATCGCGGATCCTGGGGACACCGGGACATGGGGGTGGCACGGGAGGAGGCGTTTGCTGAGAGGCGTCGTGGGACATGGTAGATTGCAGCGTACGTGAGCGTAGTTCCAAGGGCATCGAAGGGGATCGTAGCACTCTCCACCAATTTGTTATGGCGTTTATTAGCCGGCACACAGCGAGTCTACACAATGGCGACAGTAACGGCCAAAACACGGGGTCTCCGCGCGAGCGGCGTTCTCTTTGGGCATACCCACTAGAAGGCACATAAGAGTTCGACCCACTTCAGTGTTCGGCGGCTTCTGTACAACGTGAATACAAGTTTCATCGCTTGATTCTGTTGCGTGAAGCTGGTGAAAGGACCCAGCACACAATCAACTGATAAAGTTCTTTGGGTTAACAGATGCATGCAGTGTTGATAGAGCGCACGCTCATCGGCATACGCTCGGGAATCGTGTGCGCTTATAGCATTGTTGAGGTGGGATGAAAATGTGGAAAAGAAATATTTTGACTAATTTTTAACTCTGACCTACGCTGTTATCAACGACGCAAGATAAGAAACAAAAGAAAGAGCAGCCTAAGCCGATGTGTCTGCCTTGTTCTCTCTGTCTCTCACAAACATGCACGAACACACACCACCTATCTCACGAAGAAGCTGCTTAGCTGCTATAGCGTTGAGTTGCTAAGCTCGAGATTGCTGGTGAGATTACAACGGCTTCAAGTTGGCAGTTATAACGTGGCAGCACAAAGCAAAGGGCCAGTTTGATTGGTGGAACATGGGAGAGAGATTCTCTCTGGCGTAGTCAGACTTATAATGACGACGATCATGAAACCACAGGCATAGGTCGGCAAAAATTGTGGAGCCCACTCAGACTCACTCTTGAAATACGTTTCATACTTAAGACTTACTCGGACTCAGTCTCAGCAAATTTTTGCTTAGACGGACCCACTCAGACTCAGACTCACAGCTCGATCTGAGTTGGAGTGAGTGGGAGTGAGTCGAATCGCGAGTCCGCAAGTCGAGAGTGAGCTTTCTCGATCATGCTGTCAGTGCTAATCAACACCAATATCTATTCTGTTCTGTTAGACCTTTGTTGCTATGGAGATGTTGAGGTCCATATTGCCTCGACTAGTTCATATGAAAAAGTTCTTTGGCGATAATGGCCAATCGAAAAAAACACATAATAGCACACTGAAACCAGTTAAAATAACATGACTATGTACAGCTTCCTCGCAGCAGTTCACACTGTCATAAAATGTTCACCAATATCTCACGTAATCGGTGCTCTTTTGGCACTTTTTGATATGCTCGTAAAAACTTCAAATACGAATAATTAGCGCTTGCAAAACGGTAAAGACAGCTTTTCTTGAAAGAGATGACAGCATCAAATATTATTGTCAAGAATTTCACTAGAAGAGAAAGCGGGGTGGAGTTCAAGGCACCCCCCCCCCTTACGTATTCTCGCGTCTGATCACTAAATATTTGAATAATTTAGGAACACTTTCGAACACGTGGGAGCATACGTGAGTATATACGTGAAACCAGGTAAGGCTCATATTAACGCTTAAGATGATTAGATAAGACCACAGGTCGGCAAAAAGAAGTGTCTGACACAGACTCTCTCAATAAATCTTGCGCTTTGGATTCACTCGGATTCATACTCAGCAAAATATGACACACCAAGCCTCACTCAGACTCAGAGTGACCGCTCGATCTGAGTCTGAGTTAGTCTGTGTGAGTCGACTCAGGAGTAGAGTTTGCCGACATGACTACAAGTGGCAAAATTTCATCTTTACTGTCATTACGACATGCCTCGTAATCCGCCCCGCCACGGTGGTCTAGTGGCTAAGGTACTCGGCTGCTGACCCACAGGTCGCGGGATCAAATCCCGGCTGTGGCGGCTGCATTTCCGATGGAAGCGGAAATGTTGTAGGCCCGTGTGCTCAGATTTGGGTGCACGTTAAAGAACCCCAGGTGGTCGAAATTTCCGGAGCCCTCCACTACGGCATCTCTGAAATCATATGGTGGTTTTGGGACGTTAAACCCCACTAATCAATCCATGCCTTGTAATCGTAGAGGTCTGTGTGAAATCGCGACACTTAAATTTGAAACTTGGCTCCAGCTGGATGGCGCACCTATTAATGATACCATGACTGTGGCGTACCGAATCACCATACGATGGATAAACAAGTCTATTTTTTTCCCGTGAGCAAGATATTATTCTTTGAAGATTATAACATCTTAGGTTTGCTTGTCAAATGGCTGCGTCTCAGGCTCCGACTGACGCATTTTTTCTTTATTTTGCTCCTTTTGTCAGTGCAAGTCTTCCGATTCGCTGAATACCAAACGGTTTCTTTCATGCGGCTAATCTCGTTCCTGTCTCGCCATTTGGAAACAGCGCAGTCTCTCAGCCTCTGTCAATTTTTCAACTACATGGGCGCCGAGAAAGTTTCACAAAAGCAGGCGCGTTCGCAGAGCCATAGAGCTAGTACCATTGTTTATTCGTTACTGAGGTTCGAAAAGGTTTGACTAACGCATGGCTTGCGTTGGCGAAAGCGAACCACCCGCCAGTTACTCGGTTCTCAAACCACTTTCTAGTTTCTATTCCACCCGTCTCCCTTTCTGAGGAAACTTAGAATGGCTGATTCAATCTTGGTTCACTGAATTCGCTGTAAACACGTTAGAGTTTGACTCAATAGTTCTCCAAAAAAAAAAGACAAGATAAAAATAAGTGTCCTTGCTCCTCCGGGAACAGAACAGACAAATTACGACGAATGCGACAGTAAGCAGGACGACAACTTTCGAGAATTCAGCCGAGAGAAATCGCAGGAAAAAAAATGTCTGCAAAGCCGAATGCGGCTTGACAGGCACTCAGGCAGCGTTTAGCATTTCGACGGAACCGTTAAATGTATCTTTCCATCGTACCCTCCCTTTGACTATGAAATAAGGACATAGCGTGCCGATTTATACAGAATGTAACTCAAAGCATTCAAAGAATGAGAAAAAAAGTACTCAGAGCAATGCTTGGACGGTTATGTACACTGCAGGCGCCAAAAAGGACTGCTGCTTTCTGAAGACTGTGTCTGATGAATGGTCTCTTAACGTTTGCAGTTAGCGCATATGGAGACGTTTGAGCGGAATAGCTGTCTGCCTTGCTGATATAGTGGTTACAGTACTGAGCGGCTGACCCGAAGGTCTCCAGTGGGGTCTGGACCACGGTGGTCTAATTCGGTGCAGTGGAGGCGAAGTGCTAGAAGACAGTCGTGCGATCTCGGCGCGCGTTAAAGAACACCGAAAGGATGCAACTTCAGAGCCATCCACTACTACGCGTCTAGTAATCATAGAAAGGCTTTGGCTCGTAGACCACAACTAATTATCATTATCAAATGTCATCATAGTATCAGTTGGAGAAGTTGTCCTTCCGTGACCTACAACTCTCTCCTTCCACTCTTCTACTTTTCACAAACGAGGTCATACTCCAACAAGCCTGCCTTGATAGCAGGCTTGTTATGCTGCTTTATTTGGAGCATGACTTCACAGCCAACCATCTCAAAAACCCAGACAAGCCATTTGGTAATGCTGAAAGTGTATTGGTTAAAGTGCTTCATTTCTATTTTCTCATATAATATTCTACACTTTAAGGGTAGAAAGTTGGGGAGCTTTACCTAAAGATCAGTATGACTGAAGTTCGTGCTCGTTGGTATATTTGGCCTGTTGGCACGTAGCGCCTGTGTTGTGTGTTCCTTGAGTCCTTTCTCAACCAGAGCTATTTCAGTTGTGAACTGTTATGCCAGCGAGTCCTCGTCAAACGACCGTGCCTCTGAAAAAGGCAATCGGGGTCAAGGCCAGCCCGCAGTCTGCCTGGCGCGATCAACTCGACGGAGTGAACACGCGCTGCGCCTCCCTGGCCCACGTGCATTGAGTCAGCTGCGCGCGTGACAGCGAGCCGGCGTCCGCGTGTCTGGTGGTCTGACGCATGGCGCGGCGACCCCCATTGGCGGAATCTGCCCTGACGACCAGCGGCGCTTCTGATTGGACATTTTGGTTGGACCCGGTGTAAATACAAGAAGCCCTGCGGCGCGTCGCGATCGGCGGTCCTATGAGAGAGGAGTCCCCGTGTCGGAGAGTCGACATGTGTGTGAGTCAGCGGTCTTAGGCGAAAGGCTGACCTATGTGTTAGAGAGGAGAGCTCGGCTCTTCGAGTCTCTGTCGGCCCCAGTGCCGAAATTGTAACGCCTCTGTATATATGCTGTACATAAACCTTGTTTAACTCACCGTCGTCTCGTCCGCTCGTCTTATCAGCTCTGCGCAGAAGCAGTCGCGAGCTGATAAACATACGCTACCAAACGGCTGGTGACCTTCCCGGCGGAGTTGGAAGCAGTGGCGCCTTCGGGGCCGTGTTGGCGTCGCCGTCTTTCGCAACAGTGGTGGCTTCGGCGGGATCGGTCCGTCGTTCGCAACAGTGGAGGTCAGCGGTGGGATTCGGAGGTGGCTTCGCAACAGTGGTGGCAGCGGTGGGATCGGCCGGCGTCAGCGACATTGATGCGGTGAGTGCCTGATGTTTTCCCCTCAGTTCACCAGACTACTCTAGCTCAGGTTGTAGTAGTTTAGAGAAGGGCTGTGTGAAGCATTGAAGTGAGCTTTGATCGTTTCAAGCAAAGTCGAAGTGCTTTGAAACCAATGTTAATGCGGAGGGGGTAAACACGGGAGAGTGAAAAGTTGCTTGCGCGTCTTGCTAGTTGACTTATAGTGGGTACGGCAAGTAAATTGTTAACAGGGGCAAACAGCAAGAGGCTAGTGTGAACGATGGAGAACCTTAAAGTGAAGGAACTCATCGAAATTTGTGAGGAACTCGGCATTACTTTGGGCCGTGCGAAACGAAAGCAAGCGATCCTTGAGATCATGAAGGATGAGGGAGTGTCGGCTGAGGAAGTCGATGAGGCCTGGGTTGATATTAAAGCACGCCGTGAGGAGGCTGAAAGGCGAGAAGTAGAAGCTCGCGAAGAAGCTGAAAGGCGCGAAGCTCGCGAAGAAGCTGAAAGGCGCGAAGCTCGCGAACGGGAAGAAGCTGAAAGGCGCGAAGCTCGCGAAGAAGCTGAAAGGCGCGAAGCTCGCGAACGTGAAGAAGCTGAAAGGCGCGAACGTCGCGAGGAGGCCGAGAGACAGGAGCGTCTCGAGTGTAAACGACTAGAATTGGCAATCCTACAGTGTTCGCAGGCGCCTAGCGTAGCTTCTCAAACAGCTCAGGTCAGCGGTTTTAGAATTCGGGACCAACTGCCACCGTTCGTAGTAGGCGAGGACATGGCGAAGTACCTCGTCAAGTTTGAACACGTCTGTGAGCGAAACGCTTTGGAGCGGTCTCTTTGGGCGCAGAACCTGTTAGCTCTTCTTCCCGGCGAAGTGTCCGATGCATTAACTTGCTTGTCTAGGGAAGCGTTTGAGAGCTATGACGAGGTTAAGGAAGTGCTCTTGAGACGTTACAAGTTGTCACCCGAAGCTTTCAGGCAAAGGTTCCGGTATGCTGAAAAGGGGAATGAGTCACACGTTGACTTCGCGTTTCGTCTTAAAGCCGATTTAATTGAATGGCTCAAGGGCGAAGGTGTTTATGACGACCGCGATAAAGTGGTGGAATGCGTTGCATTGGAGCAATTCTACCGCTGCATCGAGGATAATGTCAGGCTTTGGCTGCAGGACAGACTTGGTGAAGTACAGCTAAACAAGGCAGCAGAGTTAGCTGAGGAGTATTATACTCGTCGAAAGTTGCACAGCAGGGCAGTGCGCGTTGAAAAGAATGAGAGAAAAGAGGGCTTTTCAAAGAAACCTGATCAACGGAGACCCGCTCCGCACCGTAATTTCAAGAAGGACCCGTCTCTTACGAAGGACAGTGTAGGGGAAGGGCAAACAGAAGCGGAGAAATCGAGTGAGGTTTCTACCACACAAGCATTTGAATCGGAAAACAAACGGAAGCCGCTAATCTGCTACAACTGCAAAAAGGAAGGACACATCGCGAGAAACTGTCAGGAAAAGTTTGCCTTCGCAACAATCCGAGAATCAGAAAAAAACATGCGGTTGTTGGAGCCGTATCTCCAAGAAATTAGGGTCAATGAGAAAACGTGCCGAGCACTTAGAGACTCAGCGGCAACCATGGACGTTGTCCATCCTTCATTGGTGTCTCCGGATGACTTCACAGGAGAATGCGCGTGGATCAGGCAAGTCGCCGAGGTGCAGAGTGTTCGCTTACCAATCGCCACGGTTGTCATTGAAGGCCCGTTCGGTAAGCTTCGCACCGAAGCAGCTGTGTCTGCCGCGCTAAATGATCGTTTTCCATATCTTTTCTCCAACAACTCAGAGCAGCTTCTCAAAGAGCAGGGCAAATCGTTCTTCCCCAACTTAGCGTGCATGGCCCTCACGCGATCGCAAGCGCGAAAGCTTTCGCAGGAGCTTGATCTGGTTCAATGCGGTGAACGCTCAAGTGACCTTGTCGGCGGGTCGACGGAACCTCAGAGAGGAAATTTTCCGCGTGAGTCATGTGAGCAGTCACGCGAGCGGCCCGTCGCGGAAGCGGCCGGCGCGGTATGCGTTGGGGGAGACGACATGGCGCCATTGAATCAGAGCGAGGGGGCTGCAACGCTCTCGCCTGTAGCGGAAAGTTGGAGCGAGCTGCCGAGAGTTGATCGAGAGACGCTCATTCGAGAGCAGCGTGAGGATCTCTCGATTGAAGTGCTAGTGGAAAGCCAAATTGAAGCGCTAGTGGAAAGCCAGAAAAACGCGGCAAAAGTGCTGTCGAAGGAGCACTACGAGGAATCGGGGAAGAAGCGTGCTTTTGAAGTAGGGAGTCAGGTAATGCTGCTGCAGCCGTACAAAAGGAACAAGCTTGAGGTTGATTGGGAAGGGCCCACAAAAGTAGTATCGAAGCTTTCTGATACCAATTGTGGATTTAAATTAAGAAGGCGGCCGAACAAAGTTTATCACAGTAACTTGAAAGCAGTCGTAAATTTACTTTTAAGTGCTTCGGAGGAAGAGGAAGCAGAAATTTTTAGTTCTAGTGAGATAATCGAAAGGAAATCGGAAGTAATCTGGGAACAGATAAACCTAGAGCCTAGCTTAAGTGAAGGAGAACCTGAGAAAGAGGACCTGAGAAAGATTGGTTCCGAGTTTGAAGACGTGTTTTCGGACCGCCCCGGAAACACGAGGGTGATCGAACACGATATCGAGCTAAGCGGTGAGGAGTCAATCCGTAGCAAGCCGTATCGTTGTTCCCCTGTGCAACGTCGAAAGTGTGAGCCGCTCTTGGTGCCGCATAGGTATCGTCGCCTAAAAGTGGCTGGTTACTGAGGTGGAGCACGTTGCTCCACAGCGCAACTTTGACGTTCGCTAAAAAAAAGGGGGGGGGGGGGGCTAAACGCTAATGGAGGTGCATTGAGCAGTGCGTTCTAGCTAGTACCTTCTCAACCTTTCGGTTTCTGGCTGGCGATTCGGGGCAAAATTTTGGCCTCATCACGACCTGGGCTGAGCGCTCTCGTTCAGAGTGATCTCAAGGGGCCAGCTTTATGTGGTATTCTAATTCGTTGCGTTGTTGTAAGTGTGAAAAATTCAAGTTCTTACTTAAGAGTCTTGTGTCCCACATGTGCCTCTTGATGTAGAGGGAACAAAATTCTGATAGACACGTAGATAGGTATATGTTGTACTATACTTTGTCTGGTGTTCTGTCGGGTGACCGAAGGCACTTGCGTGTGTCGTGTGTTGTCTGTTGTCGATCCGTTCTTGGCAAGTTGCAGAACCATCGACAAGTGCTGAAACCGAAGATGGTCAGAAGAGACGAGTGAAGCTGGTCAGCAAGTTGTGGCGACAAGCCAGTGGAGCTGGGATCCGTCGTCAAAAATGGGATGTGTTCCCGGAACAGTCTGGAGCTGTAGTCTCCCCATGGCCCTGGAGGCGAACCTGGAGGGACCTGGCGAACGAGCGCACCTGACATCCGAGCCCCGTGGAAGCAGCTCGTCTTTCCGGTGCATTGTCTGGCGGCGGGGGTGCTGTTATGCCAGCGAGTCCTCGTCAAACGACCGTGCCTCTGAAAAAGGCAATCGGGGTCAAGGCCAGCCCGCAGTCTGCCTGGCGCGATCAACTCGACGGAGTGAACACGCGCGGCGCCTCCCTGGCCCACGTGCATTGAGTCAGCTGCGCGCGTGACAGCGAGCCGGCGTCCGCGTGTCTGGTGGTCTGACGCATGGCGCGGCGACCCCCATTGGCGGAATCTGCCCTGACGACCAGCGGCGCTTCTGATTGGACATTTTGGTCGGACCCGGTGTAAATAAAAGAAGCCCTGCGGCGCGTCGCGATCGGCGGTCCTATGAGAGAGGAGTCCCCGTGTCGGAGAGTCGACATGTGTGTGAGTCAGCGGTCTTAGGCGAAAGGCTGACCTATGTGTTAGAGAGGAGAGCTCGGCTCTTCGAGTCTCTGTCGGCCCCAGTGCCGAAATTGTAACGCCTCTGTATATATGCTGTACATAAACCTTGTTTAACTCACCGTCGTCTCGTCCGCTCGTCTTATCAGCTCTGCGCAGAAGCAGTCGCGAGCTGATAAACATACGCTACCAAACGGCTGGTGACCTTCCCGGCGGAGTTGGAAGGAGTGGCGCCTTCGGGGGCCGTGTTGGCGTCGCCGTCTTTCGCAACAGTGGTGGCTTCGGCGGGATCGGTCCGTCGTTCGCAACAGTGTAGGTCAGCGGTGGGATTCGGAGGTGGCTTCACAACAGAACCCCAAAACTCTGTATTTTTTTCATTTCCTTCTCTCTTTCTACGTTAAGAAACAGTTACTACTAAAGTTAGTTCTGCGAGTGCACGAGATTGTGCAATGAGAGTTTTTGATGCCCGTTAGCACTTCACTTGTGCCGCTCTGCATTTTTTTTCTACTGACGTCCCCTTCATTTATAGTATTACAGCAAACAATGTACGACCCATAGTTAGCAACATCGGTTGTATGCCGCATCCCTTTCGAGGCTTTTTACTTCTCTCTCTTTCTCATTCTATCTGTTTTCAAAATACGTTTTTAGCAACATTAGAAAAGGCTAAGCGTCCTCCGTTTTTGCAAAGGCGGTTTGGTGAAAGATGCGGCTGTGCACTGCCTGGTGAGCTCGTTTGTCGCTGCAATGCCGCTGTGCAATCGGTCTGGCGAGTCGCCAGCTGTCGTAAAGCAATGGCGCTAACTGTCGACCTTTTCTTTTCCTGTCGCAGGGATCTGAGCCGAAACAACTTGACATTCCTCGACGCGGCCGCTTTCGCCGACTTCCCGGGACTGAAAGAACTGTGAGTATATATCGCTCTTGTCCAATGGTGAGAAGAAGGAGGGGGAGCACCTCGTAATTGGATGCTGTCTACCAATGTCCCAGCAGCCAGCTCTATACTCAGACGCTCTGTCACACAGCGGCATACGATACGGTCGTTACTGTGATCGCCTCCAAAGACAAACTGTTTCGCGTCGGCTCCAACGTTCAAATAGCGGACTTTGCGAGGACGGCGGCGTTATTGACGCGCTGTGCGATACGCCAAGGGAGCGATTGAACTGATCTAAGTTTAAAAAATTATTGTTCCGGTTGGGAAAGAAGCACCGGGTTTAATGCAGCTTTGACGTTGATTTACTAGAAATTGCCTAAACAAGAAGCAGTTCATAGAAAATTGAGACTAGTAGCGCCGAAAAAAAAAGTTGTACAGGAAGTATCACTCAAGGCGACATTTGAACGGCTGGGTTTGTCTTCGTCATGGCATCACTGTACCTTCAAGGCTTCCTCAGAAGTGTACTTGTATGTGCTTTCCTTAGTCTCCACAAACTCAGTGGAAGAAAAGAATTTTCCAGCCGTTGCGATGACTTACGGTGAGTGATGGTCCCGAAAAAGTGCTTTTATAAACACTGTGCTCTATGAAGTGCCGCCCTGATGGAGGCCTGTTCACTTGTCGGAACATTGGCCATTTCCTTCTGAAGTATATTAGAATTTATTTACCCACTGTCCACCCGTAACGCTGTGAGCAAACAAAACTATTGATAATCTTGGTAGCTTTACCACTCAACAACTGTCGTTTAATTTAATGTTGTCGTATCATTAGCTTGCGTTGCAACTCTGGAATATAGTGTGCAGCATTTGTAGAATTGCTTTACTCCTTCAATCGTTTGCTAAAGGCTTTCATTTACACTGACATATGTCGTAAAAGCCATACTAGCGCGGTATTTAACTCGGACTATCTAGGCACCTAAAATAGCTGGGTCATTAGTGAGAAGCGACTTGTAATCCTCGATTTTACTATTGTTTTAATTACCCCTCCCCCTCTGAAATACATGAGGCACACAGATGGTAAAATAAATAAAAATAGAAACTGACTAGGAATCCAGACCTTCGAAGTATTTGAATGTAATATTCGGAAGCTAAACGACATGAGAAAATGAGCAAAGCTTTAGGATTGCTTAGCTTACATAGAAACATTCCTCCACGTTCCTTTGGGAACGACCAACGGTATTGAGTGTAGGAGAACTTTTTAGTGATGAGAGCACTAGGAAGTCTGTGAGAAACCCATTTCTCAAGTCTCAATACATCAGTTCAGTGCGCCGGGGATCACTTTTTTATTTATGGGCTTTTAGACTTTGCGGGTAGGCTATAAAAATATATATCAAGAGGACGATGGTGGAGAGCTGCATTGCCAAGCTCAGACTTCCAGCATCAACTCTGAGTGATACAACGAGCCTGGTAGGCTACCGGAGACAGGGTATCTGCACTGCTTCTGGCGTATAGCCTAGAGCCAGGCTCTCACTTTGCTGGATATTCAATAAACGTTTCTCACTCACTCAATCACAGTAAACGGGAAATCGAAATCCAACTTTTGAACTTTATATTCGCCTAGAAACTTTGAAATTAAAGATTTTCTTTCGGCTTTAACACGCACGGCGGTCAAATCAAAGCTCAAGTCTGAAAGCTCACCTAAACTGGGAATCGAGCTTTAGATAAAGAACGAAAAGCCCGGTACGACCACTATGTGCTCAGAGGAGTGAGCTTTTGCTACAGCACAGAACGTGAAGGAGGAAGGGCAATGCCCGCAGAGGCGGTAGTGAGGAGGCAAAAGAGTCCGCAAATCCACTTGGCAGTCGGAACAAGACAAGTGCATTTGTTGGTCACTCACCTCCTCTGCGGCACGACCTTTCTTCTGCCGTGGCAATGACTTACTGCGAGTCATGATCCAAGGCACGTGCTTTATTGGCGCTATGCTTATCTACTTTCTCTTTCGTTCCTCTCTCTCACTCTGTTTCACTACCATCGCGTCCAGCATTTCGATTAAGCGAGCTCGGAGTATGCCATTCCCCTGAATAGGCACCCCAAACGAAAGGAAATCATACGAGCAGTCTTTCCTAGACCTTCCCTCGTGCGTCGCATTTCTTCCATCTCTGAATCGTTTCCATTGTAGTCACATCGCAGGGCGCAGCTTCTGCGAGAGGGATTTATGTTGTTTCTCTTCGTGATTGGGCACTTTTATTACTTGGCCGCAAGGCCCTCACTGCTTCGTCTTGCGGTCCCCTTCCACGTCCTGTTGATCCGAAGTGCGCTTGAGAGGCCGTTACTGTAAGGAACGACTCGCACTGCTGGATAGAAGTGTGATGCTGATAGAGGATTCCCCGAGATGGTTTCCTCTGGCGGAGCTGCCGCTGCTCCGCGATTTTAGTTGCTGTACTTCTGGTCCTATATCTTCTTGCCGCGTCGCCAGAGGGCGGTCGTTCATATCGTCATCGCTTCCGATAGAAACAAAGAGACGGAGGAGAGTGTCGCCCGCCACGTCGCCTCCTCGGAGCAGCGACTGCACAGTTCCCCATTTGAGACGTCGCAAACAGTCGTTTGTCTCCATTTCCATCAGGTCGAGGACCTCCGAAGTTCTTGTCGATTCCGCAGCGGTACCCGTCCCCTTGCCACACGAAGTCCAGGTCCCGTTCTTGTGGAATTGCTATCATGACACTGCATTTGGGCCTTGCTCTTCTTTTCTCCTTCCTCCATCTGTCTCTCCCGTGCGTCTGCTCATAAGGTTGATGTTATATCTGTAATTGTTACAGCGCTTGTTGGTCGCTTCATCTTGCGATCTGTTCACTCTGTTGGCTTCGATTTTGTTGCATTCTTTTTTTTTTTGCTGCGAACACACAAGTGAAGTGCGCATAGAGAATGAGCATTGCCGGTGGGCGAAAATACTATATAAAATTAACTACAAAAGTAATCTGTGCTCAGAACACCGGTGGTTGACAATGCCAAGAATGGCGCATATTAACTGCGAACTGTCATCGCGCTATAAGTCTTGATTTAGCTGTTTCCGACAAGCAGTGAAGCTGAATGGACTGCTTTCTATTGTACAGTTTAAAATTACATCTTTTGTCATTTTAGTTAACAGCTCCGTCAAGTATATTAGATTACAACAAATAGGAGTTGGAACGTCACAGTTATTGATTGTTGGAGGCAATGACAGCGGCAATATATCATGATTCATGCATTGGTTTGAGTGCTTTGTTAGGTATTGTTTGGATGTTTTAGCTGTAAGAACCACGACGCTAGCTTCTGCAGTCCCTGATCTGAACTTTCGAGAGGTATAAAAGTGTGTATATGATGATTTTATATTAATATCTTTTTTTTCTGTGCGATGTAAGAAAAGTGAATGCAATATTACGCGGAGGGTGGTACCATTCTATTGCTTTTATTTTTTTAATTTAGTGTGTCGTTCGGGGCTTCAATACTGTCGGTTAAAATAAACAACCTGATTCTCCACATTACTCTACAAATCATTATGCTTTGTATGTGGTTTTATATATCATTGGCTGACTCAAACAGATGCTGTCAATGCTTCTTAACAATAGCAACGATGGCGACGACGATGACCAGTACTACCAGAGCTGCTGCGACTATTAGCACACAATTGTTTTTTCTTTACCTAAGTGGTTGAACACTATTCATTCGTTCTGTGGTCTTTTTTTGTTTGTTCTGAGGAGATGCGGAATTTGTTAGCTGTATAATTTTATTACCGTCGATAACGTGATTGTAGACGTTGTTTTCCGACTAAAGTGCTCAGCGTCTACTCAGTCTTATGCATACTCAGCTCCATAGTGCTACTTTGTGAGAAGTCAAAATAGAAGCTTTCATTCGAGGAAACGCGGCTTGCATTCAAAGAGTGTACCTTTGTATATAAGAATGCTGATAAGACTAAGAGATCTCTGAGATTGTTGAAGCCGCCCTGTTCGCAAGGGCCGCCGATAGCTGTGTAAGCTGCTCGTCGGTGACGCTGGTTGTAAATGAATTGGCCTGTTTGAACGCGGCAGGTTTTTGTGTATCGTGACTGGACCTTTTGTGTACAGATCTATCTATACTATTACTTTTGCAAAATAAACAATCAGTTGAAAGTTATCGCTTGACCTGTCGTCTATATCCCGTCTGTGTGTGTTAACGCTGTGCACATTTTGGTTCATCCAAGACACCTCGAGCACAATGGCTTGGAGTGGCTCCCAGACGACACATTCAAGGGCGCCGGTGGAATCACGTTCTTGTGAGTAACATATTTACCCGAAACAAGAAAAAAAGATGAAAAAAACCTCAGTTTGAATTTCACGCCCCCTCTATGCAATAGAATCCAGTACATAACTTGCCTCATCATAATACAAACAGCTTGGCTGCATACACGGAGTTTCCTAAAGTTAACTAGAGGGGACTCTGGCGCTGCGATCGTTCAGCGACCATGGGAATGAAGGGTAGTACACACATTTGCCTAGTCTTCGTACTTGCGGGCGGCGAATCGTACTTGCGGCTTTGTTTATTGCTGTGTTTCGGTTTTGTTTTGTAGGAAAGAACAAACCCTTTTGAACTTTGTGACCTTATTCAAAACGGTAAGACTAAAAATATAAGGTTGTGAAGCACAAACGCTGAACATTTCCCAATTTATTTTTCGTGAAAAAAAAAAAAAACTCTAAGCCACACGAACACACACGGAGCCAGAAGCAGGCCAGAAGTACAAAGATTAGACTAATGTGTGTACTACCCACCATTCCCATGCTCCTGAAGCGACGTGCGTTGCAGCTCCCATAGACACTAGCGCCAGAGTTCTCTCTAGTGTATATTAGGAAACTCTATGGCTGCATAGATGAATGGATGGATGGATGCTATAAGCGACCCCTTTATAACGGTGCAGTGACATGTGCGATGCGAAGATTGAGAAAGAACGAACGAAAGAAAGAAAGAAAGAAAGAAAGAAAGAAAGAAAGAAAGAAAGAAAGAAAGAAAGAAAGAAAGAAAGAAAGAAAGAAAGAAAGGAATACCATTTTATATGCTGTCTGGGCTTAATGGCTTGTGCACTTCAAATAAATTGATTATGCTATTGTAAAAAAAAAAAACACCATAAATTCACTACCTACCCTAGATTGTGCCCCTTGCTGCAGGATGTCCTCACTTTTGATGACCATTTAATTTTGTCTTTTCTCATTAAATTTATGCGACCGATCCTCAAAATGTCTCTTACCTAATTCTATGGCCGACGTGTTTACCTTTCCATCGTGGTCCCTGAATCTTGAGGCTTTATGTAGGCCCACGCCTAGACGCACAGCTGGGTGGACGTCTCCGCATTCAATCAGCACATGCTCCTTTTTTTTCCTTACGTTTCCCACATTGTTCTCTTGACTTTTACTAAACCTCGCGTTACGAATACGCGTTCTGAGACAACCAGAGCTCGTTTAAATAGTAAAGCGCATAGGAAACATTCATGGGTGCTCTGTCCGGGCCGCGCGCATCGAGGCAGAGTAGCATACGATGCGCTGCTCGGGTGTAAAACAGCAAGCGGAAATCGTTAAGCGAAGCCTGCAGCCCGAAACGAATTTCACGGTAGGCGCGTCTCTCTTTTAGTCGGCCCTGCATGAGAAGGTCGACGTGACACAAGGCGGTGCTCTCCTCTCACTGTGAAGCTAGAAAAAAAAAAGAGATGGCGCACCCTGCATTAAACGTAATCTAGGCTGTTTTAAGAATTGGGAGAACTAGGATAGCTGGTAGAACCATGTACCTGTCTCTACCGGCATTCCCTAATCTCCGAGTGCCCAATTATGGAGCTGGCGTTATCGTTTGCTGACTTCTGTTCGTGATGTTCGTAGCGTCAGCGGTGTGCAAATGTGCTTTCGGGCTCGTCGAGCGAGATGCGTTCGCATTTGCCTGTGGGCGGATGCGATTCTTTCTAATTGAATTAGTGTGCGAACTTTTATTGCAGTAAACAGAACCGAATACCTAAGCAATGTGCTCCATAGATGTCAGAGGCACTGCTATAGCTATCAGTGCTTCGCCTTTAAGGTGAAACTTTGATGTTTCTACAAAACTAAAATGCACGCTTTTCATACCATTGTGAACATTACACCACGAGGCGAGTAGGTTATTCGAAACTAATGTGAACTTTGCAGCGGGAACAACAAGTATTGGAGCTAATGAGTGTCAATGCTTTAGCCTATACCTTAGTAAAAGAAAAGTGTTTGGTCACACGGTTGAACTACGGTGGCCACGGCGTTTCCATAATAGGGTCGTAAATGAAAAATGCTCTACGTAACTTCGTCTCGTTGTGCGCACCGCATATGTGCGTCTGTCACCACTCACAACCCTTACTTATATTTTAATTTTCCATATATACCTCAAATTGGTTGTATTCTTTCCAGGCAAGCTTCTGCGTTATTCACGCAAAACGTTGTCTGTCTGGTTAATGAAAGCAAGTCAGCTTCTCCATCAAGTGGTGGCACTTCCTGTCTGGAATTTAACTACAGCGAATTACTATATGCAAAGTTAAGCAAATGCGGGCTATACTGTTAAAAAAGTTTGCATAAACGGCAAAATTAACGTTGATGCAGGTGAATGCAGCAACAACTCGTTATCAGCTGTTATCTCGGTGCTGTTGCCCGGTACACACATGCCGGCGAAGTGTTGTTACGCGTCGTTCGTGTCTGCTCGTGCAAGTTCAGCAATGCAAGAAGGTTTGCTTGATGCGTCAGAGCACCGGGACCTCGTATCTCTCGTGTTTGCGGGCGTGTCTGTGTATATACGACTCTCGTACCGTAGCTGGAGTGCCTTACCGAGAAAGTGCCGCGGGGAATCGTCGCTTCTCATATATTTCCCCGACAGTATACGCGCCGCCAACAGGAAATACCGAGCCAGCCAGCGTACGCGTTAGCGTGCGGCACAACGCCACGCGTCGTTCGCGCAGTCGGCGCAAACAGGCGTATACTTTGATTCTGAGACACTGTAGCACGCGAGGGAACCGAGGCTTGCGATGAGGCGTGATGACACCCACGAGAAAGGCCCGCTCGTCTACATCCTCATCGCCCGGCTGGGGTGCATTAGGCGCGCGTTCTTCGGCGTGACATTCTATACCACGCGGCGTCATCCTCGACGATATCTGGCAAGCGTCGTCGAGATCCGGAACGCGTCGACGCAACGCCTGGGGACTGCATGGTGGTCAACGGAGGCGCGAGACCAGCCGATTGCGCTGCCGTGGTTTCCAAGCCAACCAGGACTCTGCGAATCGTTACTCGCGCTTACCGTGCTATGCTAAAGACGTGCGGTGTAGGAAAGCTAGTCTGACGGAGAAAGAAACAGTGTTGACGACGTGGAAGGACCTAAAACAGAGAAACGGATTGCGAACATGAAAAAAAAAAAAACTGGTGGCAAAATGCGGTAATGGGAACTGTTGTAGTGTGCGTATAGTATTTGTTGGAGACGGGGGAAGCGCCGGAAGACGCGCAGTGGGGCGCGTGCATAATTTCCTTACTGTAATAGGCAATGGTAATTTGAAATTGTGCAAACCATTGGCCAGGCGCCAACAGCGTACTTGAGTTTATAGGAACGCCTAATGGCTTCCCTCCTTCAGGCCACTGGTCTTGACGCATCGCAATAGAGTCGATCCAAAAAGAGGGAACTGTATATACGCACCTTCTTACAGTATCACCGCGGTTTATCACCTGCATTTTTCCACGTCCCCTTCGCCCAGTGCACAGTATCATTTCACAGCAAACTATTACTCAGTTTAGTCTCTCTGCATTATAAATCAATCAATCAATCAATCAATCAATCAATCAATCAATCAATCAATCAATCAATCAATCAATCAATCAATCAATCAATCAATCAATCAAATAGTCAATCAATCAATTACACAGTCAAACAGTCAATCAATCAATCAACCATTTAGTCAATTAGTCAATGAATCAATCTCATTACTTGGGCATGAATTGCCGGGGATAACCAAGAGTATGCAAATGCATACTTTTGGTTGGAGAACCGTTGGCTGCGTTCAACAGTTTTTTTGAGTTCGCACAACATCAGCCCACAAGCCATGATTAGGCAGTGCAGGTGAGATGCGGTAAATACGTGATGCTTCACAATAACTGAGCATTTTTTTTTCTCCGCAGAAATAGTCACTGTTATACGGTATATATCCAACTTGATAGCCAAGAGGGAACTAGTCATACAGAATTCGGCTCTTGATGAATATATGCAGATGAGATGTCTCATAACTACTTATACTATGTTAATCCAAAGACGTTCACCTCGTCTTAATGGATTTATGACGAGGAATGATGGTTGTGCATCGCTCAGTGCAGATAGGTTCTGCGCAAGATCTATAATAACTTATCTCGCGCATATGAGGAAGACCTTACATTGCCTTTTTGTTCGTAAGTGGTCGCAGTCACTGGTCATACGGCTCTGCTTATCATACGCCATGCATCAAGACAGGCTGAAAATATATTTTATGAAGAACTCTAACGCGAGAAGCTTTTGTCAGTAGGGATCATGAGTCGCGAATGTTCACTACGGCAGAGCTTTGCCGTAGTGAACATTGCGAACTGACGCAGCTGTCGCGTTGACACATATAAAGACGCCCGGGGAAGATCTTTTATTCCGGCAAAATTCCCAGGCACAGATTGGAATGTTATCTCTGTATGTGGTGTAGAGGGGAGCTAAAGTTAACGGGTTTACCGTGACTGCGAGGGTCTGTGATCCGAACCAGCTATTCGAGGAAATAAAGCGGTCACTACAGGTGGCTCATGTGGTGTTAATTTCTGCCCAAGGTGTTAACCACGACTCAAAATTAAAAACAAAATAAAAATGAAAAAACAAACAAGAGAAGACCCAACACAAAAGAAGGAAACTCCTGAAACTATGTTACCTAAACGCATGTACAGCCGATGAAAGTGAAGTGGCACGACAAAGAAAAAAGGCACTCAACCTAAGCCACCTTCTCTTAGAGGTCATTGACTCTTCCACTGCAGTGTTACGACGTCTGGTTTTGTTGTGAATCTCAATTACGTTAAAACGCCAGACAAGGCAGTCGCTACAATGCAGGACGGCATCGTAAAACGCGTCTCTTTTACTGCGCTCGATTGATTTTATCTGCTCCGGCTACCTCTCACTACTTCTCGCGTCGTTTTGCGTTCTAGTTTTTTCGATCTTCCACAAAGTCTGTTAATAAAATACTTTCCTTTTCTGGAGCGGACGCTTTATAAGTATATATTTTTCTCGACAGCTGCAGTGCTGCGTCTAGCTCGCACGGGAGCCGAGCACGGTTCGGCAGACAGGTTTTGCTGGTGCGGCCTGCAGTCTTAACAAAGGGAATCCAATTTGGCGCGAGTGGCGATTCCACTGAAGACGGTCGCTTGCACCGCTTCGTGTTGACGCAAGTGCGCCTCGAGAGGTGCGGGGAACGATGTTCCCGAGATTCAGGCACCTCTTCACATCCCTCAGGGCGTATTCGGGAAGGTCGTCAGTCGTTTGCGAGGAGGGCGCGAAGCGCCCCTCTTGGTTCTTCGGTCCAGACTGCCCGCGTCGCTATATTGCGGTCAACGCAGGGCACATGGACATACAGAGGAAAGGCTAAACGTGAAAATAACTTTACGGATAATCAGAGTTCGTTGGCGTGTATAGATAACCTGTTGAAATCGCGGGTAAAGGAAGGCACACAAAAAGTCGAACAATGCCTTACGCATTTTTTCTAATTCAACTGGAAGCCAAAGTATTCGTCTTCCTTTTCTTCTTACTCGATTAGTATGATCCTGGCTGAAAGGTTTCTGCAACCACTGTGCTCTTACACAGCCTCCGGGATAGGACTTGAAAGCTTTCTGCACCTTATATGTGGTCTTGCATTGCCCTCCGTAACTAAGCGATGATGCCATTTGACGGTGTCATCTGTGTGAAACTACGTGATGTGGTGCCATAGTGACGCGCCACAAATGAAGCCGGGACAAACTTTGCTAGCTGTGACGTCATGACGTGCTCACTTGATGGTGATTGCTTGCATCATATTCGTTTACGCCTGCGGACGCCAACGATCAGTTTTCGCGTTTGATGACGTATTTAAGGATTTCGCCTGGGAACAAGTTTCAAAATTGATACCACCAGGAAAGAAGGCTGGGAAAGCTAAACGAAATAAACAACAAAATTAGAAAAAATGATGTTTCCTGTGAATTCGTAATGTATATCGTTCTTGGGAATGATTAGGTCATTTCTTGGGTCAGCAGCAAAGATTGTGTGCCCGCACTGCTAATTTATTTTCCTTCAGCATCAACCGGGGTATTGGACATTAGTTGAATATAAACTGGAAAGGCTTTGTTTCTTCCGTGCAATTTTCTTCACAGTTTGCTCAGTCTCCGTAATGTCGTGCCTGATTTGCCCGATTCAGTTTCCGAGAATACTTGTTTGCGTGTGATGATGACATCATCACAGTGTGGTTAGGTTTTTATATTTCGCTTGTATTTTTTCCGTGCAGCAGACACGGATTTCGTATTGCAGCTGGGTATTTTGCTTTTTTGTTCATTAAGTTTCAGCCGCATCTTCAGTGAACATATGTTGCGAAATTAAAAAACAAGGTGGCAAAATGCACCGGTGATGTAGAGCGAAATAAGTTTAAAGGTATATGGGGTAAAAAAAAAATGCTGCTTAAACAGCTCGTTTTGCTTCTTCGTGCGGTGTGATGTCAGTTCTTCCTCGATTGACGTCCTGCAGGTCACTGGAGGGCAACGATTTCACCAAGATTCCATGGGACGCCCTCAGAGCATTGCCTGCGCTGGAAACACTGTAAGCGCCTAAAAACTGAATCACGTGACTCTTGTGTCTTGTAATTATATACCACGGGAAGGCACATTTACCAGAAACTATAACGCATCTTAGAATGTGTGCACTGCAAAAGGTATTCTTATAATGCAATGACATTCCAAGAAAGTTCTGGCAAGTTCCGACACTATTTATAGGTGATAACTTCTACCGACTTTCAGTCTCGCACACCAGGACCCACTCATTAAGATAAGGTGAAGCTTTGGTATCTTGGATTCAAGCTCGCTAGAAGTAAAGATCAGTCAGACTCTATCAAACCAAGACTAAGCAAAGCCAGCCTCCAAAGATTTCATTTAGACTCAGGCTAGTAGTTTTATGATGTGTGAATCAGCTAACCGATGTGAAAAGTGTACAAGTAGTAGCAAATGTGTGATTGTCGATTTGAGGTAATTTACGCAAAAGGAAGTATGAAAAATCGAAATATTTTCCGATAGACGCATTGTAACTATCTAGCTCGAGCAGCTGACACCTGAACAACCGCCATCGGCGAATGAATGGGCAGAAAATGGCAGTGAGAGTGGGAACGCATAGAAGGGGACCGTTCAGATATGCACAGAACCGCCCTCTGCCAAAGGAAACACCGGAGTTGGAGGCCAGTGGCGCTCAGCGGTGGTCACGCAACCTGATGCTGCCCTTGAACAGTAGACCGCTGTGTAGGCGCTAGGATGTTATGTCTCGCTCACAGTTCTCTTACGAAAAGACCTCCCGAGTGAGTTAGTGAGCTGGCTTTTCACACCGGCACTGCAGCATGCCTTTTCTTGTATGTCGTCCGTGCGCAGGCACCTCAACAGGAATCACCTGACGGAGGTGGTCCCGGCGGTAGAGCCGTCTTTCCACAGAAAGCTGCGCAAGGTGTGGCTAGACAGCAACCAGCTGTCTCGAGTGCCCGTCCAATGCATCCACTCCCTCCCTGGACTGGAAGCCTTGTAAGTGGTCAGCGGTCAATGATTAAGCTTAAGTATGCACCAAGAGTTGTGTTTTGAGGATAACGAACGTTGACTTTGTGGTCACTCTTTGTCCTTTTGTTTGCGCAGAGGTTTGGGAGAGAATCTCATCGGGGAGCTGAAGGCGCACGCATTCGGAAATGCATCGCGCCTAGAAGTGCTGTAAGTGTGGATCTTACATCGTGTGACCGTTCACGTCGTCTCGTAGAAGATGCTAGCGGGCACACATTACACACGTTCCGGCACTACTTTCTTTAGGGTGCTGGTGGTGTTAAGCTGGAATCATCGAGTAGCCTTTCTATGTCACTACCTTTTGCTCTGAAAATAGCACTGCTGACGATGTTTATCTTCTCCGATTCAACTGTTGTTACTGAATAGCAATGTTGATCACAACATATGTAAAAATAATTGACTTGGCGTAACGTGTATACCAGCCACCGTCGAATTTTCAGAGACCACGGGACTGCAAAAAAAAAAAATCTGAATATTTACGCTGCTTCGGTGGACAGCCCTGAACTTAATTTCCAAGCCTGTTCTAAAGGATGTTATTAAAATGCACTGTACAGTTCTCCCCATGCCCCTGCCCCAGCATAGGGTAGCAAACCAGATATTTGTTTTCAGGTTGATATCCTTGCCTTTCCGCGTCTCCTTTCTCTCTCTCTTTCTCTCGGCTGAGTACAGTAGCGAACTGCTGGAAAGCTCGAAGTTTTTAAGACCTATAGTGGCCTCTAAACTTTTGCCGCAGACTGTATATATCAGCGAGCGAGTGGAAAGCTAGAGTGCCGTAACTTCGCGTACAGCCTGGGAACATTTGTAAACAATAGCCGTTCAGCTCACAGCACTGCTTTGGAAGAAAAACATTCAAACACATATGCAGCTTTTTTAATGGACAGGTGGCTAAATGACGGATTGCACACTCACGTGATAGCTTCTCCTAAGATCCCCGTATAGTCACTGAAAAAGTAAACGTTGTGCTCAAACATACTTGTTTTTGACCATCACTTTCAGAATCCTCCGAAAGAATCATATCAGCGACATTGATCCCCGCGCATTTCACGGCTTGCGGTCTTTGCAGGCGATGTGAGTTCTACATTCGTGTTCCTTCGGTGCTGCGGTTTCGTACTGACGCATTGTAAACGTTTTCCCGCATTCATCTTCGCAGAGATCTTAGCCACAACAAGCTGACTCATCTGCCCATCGCGCTGTCTTCATTAACCATGCTCAAGGAACTGTAAGTAATATACTTACTTTTCATCATCCCATTTCATTGTTTCATCATTTTATCATTCCATCAATTCAATATTTCGCCTGCTTAATAACTAGTATTTTTGGTAGTCTTGAATTTGTAGTAAACGATATCTTTGGTTATATCTTGGTGAGCGAAACAAAGCACAGGCTTACGCATTTCGGGGCTTTTCGTGTTATGATTCTAGGTGACGTTCACTACATTATGTGACGTGGAGACAGGCTCTTTGGAGAAGTTTTATGAGGGTACTGAATTTGTTTTGCTTCGGATGGGACAACCATTGCGCCCTAACCTAATCTCAGTTACCTAAGTTCAGTAACCTAGATGGATTCTGAGCTATTGTGACGTCTCCTCCTTGTCTGTAACTAACACCCCTTTAATCTGCAGTTGACAATCTCCATAAGTGTTCGTTCTCTCCTCATGAAAGATCATTTTCGGCCTCTCCTCGATTTCTATAGATGTGCATCTTTCCGACAGGTACGAGCTGTTTGCACCTGTTTTTTTTGCAGCATTATATCGGACAACCAGATCCGCTTCCTCAACGAGGACTCCTTCCGAAGCAATGGCGGCCTGACGCTGCTCGAGCTGGCCAACAATCCGCTGGAGTCTTTTGACAAAAAGACCTTCTCGCGGCTACCTTATCTCAAAAGGCTGTGAGTGCATCTATAAATTGTTGGATAGCTAATTCATTTTACTTCCGAGTTAACAGAGTGAGTGGAACTAATGAGCTGGGAATCATGGCGATGCGTCTTACTCTGATTGATTGATTGATATGTCGGGTTTAACGTCCCAAAACCACGATACGATTATGAGAGACGCCGTAGTGGAGGGCTGAGGAAAGTTCGACCACTTGGGGTACTTTAACGTGCACCCAAATCTGAGCATACGGGCCTATAGCATTTTCGCCCCATTCGAAACTTAGCAGCCGCAGCCGGGATTCGAATCCCGTGACCTGCGGGTCTGCAGCTGAGTACCTTAGCCACTAAACCACTGCAGGTGGGGCAATGCGTCTTAAACTAACGACCTGCAGAAAAGCTAACTTCAATATGTGAACTGTAACCTTCTGAAACGAGTCCAGAGATGACCAAATAGCCTAAATTTTTTTAGTTTCTTTTATCAATGAACTAAGCGATCTTAAAGAATGAACCAAGTGATGCGGCTAAGTTATTTTGTAGATGCATATAATTCATGATGAGATTACGTTTACCAATGCGCACGTATTGACACTTGCTCGAGGGGAGTTTATTTAGGCCTTTTGTCAGGGAAACGTACTGTCTGTGGTGACCGTGAGTGGCAACTTGCGTCAAACACATAGCTTTACAATGTTTATTAAAAGCCGTACATGCTTACGTAGGGATGCAAATGTCTTCAGCTTCTCGAGGCAAGTGCTGCTGAGCATGAAAACACGAGTTCTATCTCTTAGCGCAGTCATATCCGACCACAGTGAATGGCGGTGAATGCTAAAAATACTGGTAACTGTGATTTCGACGCTAGCTAGTGTAAGAAATCACTAGCGGTAAAATATCTGAGAGAGTCTCCCATTTCGACGTGTTCTGTGACACATTAGTCATTTCGGTATTCTAAGCCGCAGTTAGGATCCTTGACGTCTGAAGCGGTTACGTGAGTAGCTAGCTTTTGGTGCCTCACGCGATCTTATGCGTGTATATAGCTGATGCTCTTTTTGGGTTTTTCCTGGATGCAGAATGGTGAAAGAGGCTCGGGCGCTGGAGCACTTCCCGGACCTGAACGGACCCACTCGTTGGAGCAGATTCGCCTGAGCAGAGCGCGCTTGAGCTCGGTTCCAAACGACCTCTGCCGCGCTGTCCCGAAGCTCAAGATACTGTGAGCACTACGCATTTTTTTGTTGCAATACCAATATTAAGGTAACTCTCTGCTAATTTTTAACCGTCGCCATCATGTTACGTAGAAAGCTCAAATTAATAAAACCTCTCTGCGCAGTCCATGTTTAACCTGCGCGTAATGTTATACGTGCTGTGTGTGTGTGCGTGCGTGAGCGTGTGTGTGTGTGTGTGCGTGAGCGTGTGTGTGTGTGTGTGTGTGTGTGTGTGCGTGCGTGCGTGTGTGTGCGTGCGTGCGTGTGTGTGTGTGTATGTGTGCATGCGCGCGCGCGTGTGTGTAGTTTTCGCGTTTAGTTTTCACGTTTGCGGAAGAATGTGAAGTGTGAGCTATACTCGGCGACAACTTTTCTTGGCACCGAAGCGAAAGCTAAGGAGCCAAATCACGTGCATCCTACCACCAGTGAATGTAGTTCCAAAGTAGCGCCCGTGTTTTTAACGTGAAATATAAATGTTCCTCCTTTATTTATTATGTGAAGCTATTTGACACAGGACGCAGTTCACACCAGTAAGATATTTGTAATGTTTTAAATTTCACCCTTGTGACTTCACGTTTATGAATGCGCGAGAAAGTCTCGCTTTTAGATGCGGAAGCATCTTATACTCGCGCCTTGTAGTGCGCCGTCCGCGCCGTCCGCGCCGTCCGCACCGCTTCTCGAACAATCGACAGCTGACGCGCGCGCATGCGCCGTCGCGCCGTCGCCCACTCTTCCACCATCTGTGCATCCCTTCCTCCTCTGCACACCGCGCGTGCTTCACTCCCATACCATCTGTGCACCCTTCCTCCTCTACACACCGCGCGTGCTTCACTCCTCCACCATCTGTGCACCCTTCCTCCTCTACACACCGCGTTCGACATCTACAATTCTCCTGATTCTCCAGTGGACGCGCATGTGGCGTCGCGCTTCGAGAACATTCAACAGCTGACAGTGCATGCGCCGTCGAGCTGTATATATACTCAAGGTCGGCGCTCGCTCGCTCAGTTGGCGCTCGTCGGTTGGTTTGTACGGCGCGTCGACGTCCAAGGTCGCGGTGAAATGAATTCCAACGAATCCACAAACACAATGATCGACGTCCCTTCGACCAGCGCCGCCCTTTCGCATACGTGTGTACGTGTTCACTCATTTAACACCCCCTCCTACAACCACGTTAACCAATTTAGCCATCGACCCAAGTAAGTCGCAATTTAACACCCCATTTCACAACCACGTTAACCAATTTAGCCATCGACCCAAGTAAGTCGCACTTTAACACCCCGTTAACCAATTATATGCTCCGCATCCTCCTCAGTGTTTCCCCGAGGGAAGCTGCGGGATTTTTTTTACGTGCACTTCAAACACTAATCGGCGTCTGCGTCTACATGAAACGCCGATGGTGCGCCTCCCGTCACTTTCCACAGCGTTACGAGACGCGCGCCATGACGGACTACTTTGCGTAGTGTTGCATGTGCAGAAGCTCCGCCTGCGTAGCTTTCCCTTGCCAAGAAAAGGTGTCGCCGAGTATAAACTTCTCTCGATTCACGGTCGTGCGTATATCGCGTATTACGTTACTATTATCCCAGCATCCTTCGTGCACACTCGTCAAGAAGTGCGGGTGTCTGTGAATATGAAAATCTGTTAATGTTTGAAAACAACAGAAATGTGATTGCCGTTTTTTGTATTGCAAAAATTACCGCTTGACTTTTCTTTTGTAGTTATTGCGTGGTTTTTGTCATCCATGGTGTTAATTGTCGACCAATCATACGGTATCATTAAATGATAAATTTTACTGATCCGACAGCAATGCTCAACGTATAAGACTTAGCAGAGCATGGATTGAAGGCTGAATATAGTAAATGAATTCCCAGAGGGAAGGCGTGCTCACTTGATTCGCAGTTGTGATTCGCATGGGCAAACTGCACAGCAAGCGCCACGGTGCGTACGGAACACACAGAGGCCGCCGAAGAGGCGGCGATTGCTCTTGCACTGGTCGCAGCACCGCAAGGCTGCGGTCGTGATCAGCGACTCGCAAGCTGCCGTCCCGTGGCTTTGCGCGCGGTCGCATATCGTGGCAGGCGGCTTGGACACTTCAATCAAGTTATGGCAGCAGGGATGGTGGCGAGCTTCGAGGAGCGATGGCCTCGACATCGTCGTCCTCGCATTTCAAAACTGAAGATGCGACGGCCTTCCTTCTGTGGACCCCGGCTCACACCAGCGTCCCGCTCGCAGGAAACGAGGTGACCCACACCGCGGCTCGAGGTCTCACTCACCGAGCCGCGGCTGATTCGGTGGCCGCCTCCACCTTTGAGAGCGGAGTGTCTACAATATTATTAACACAACAACAACCTGAATGGTCGTGGTGCGATAGCATGACCACATTAAACGTTATTACGCAACATTACAGGCTAAACACAGACGAAAATACCCGCCACCCCACAACAAATTATACAAAAGTCGGGCCGTAACTCTTAGATTATTGCAAACACACACGTACCCCAGCTCGGCAATCTTACGCCTGTGTTATCATCGCCTATACTCGACGAACGCGTGTAAAGCGTGTGGGGAAAGGGTCACACTGCGGCACATGCATTTGGGAGTGGGCCGGAAATGTTGATATCGCTGCCGCCGCTCACTTCGTGACGCATGTTAGGCAGGGACGAACTCCGAGGCGAATCGTTGCTGCTACCACCACGCGAGGGCAGGGACCCACCGCCGCCGCGGCTGCAGTCACTGCTGCGGATCTTCTGTGTCAGCGTCGCTGCCGCTGGGAGGCGGCACTCACCAGCGACGAAGCTGGCCGACCAGCTTTGGGCCGTCCGGCAAGCCGAAGATGTCCGCCATGGTCCAAGGACTTCAAGCGGTCATTTGAGGCACCGCCACTATTATCGACGGAGAGTGGGAAGGGACAGGGGTTAATCCCCTGTTCCCCCCGCCTTGCCCGAAGGAAACTTCCGGAATTTAACCAAAGTTCATTCATTCATTCATTCATTCATTCATTCATTCATTCATTCGTTCATTCATTCATTCATTTAAAGTCTAGTCTTTGGATGTAAATCTCCATTGGGACATATGGGGACTCCTTTTGTCCTCATGTGATCGCAGTGGATTATGCCACCCATATTTACAGTATACAATATCGTTTATACGAGAAATGATCCGGACTTGCTTCTGAACGTTTTTTTTTTTGTGGGGATCTGTGCATGCGGTTTCTTGCTACAAACGCAATTGACTTTTCTATGAATATTAAGCTGAGCGTAAGATATTCTTTTTCAATGCATACGCATGCTGTTATTTGTACATTCAATTCACGAAACGCACAACCTATTCCATAGCTGAATCTCATTCCTGTTCTGTCTTTCAATCTCGTTGCAGCTACCTCATGTCCAATCATCTCACGCAGGTTCCTAATTTGACTGGCTGCTCAGAGCTCCTCATCTTGTAAGTTAGCTTATTATGTTTGTGGCTATTCTGCTCTGTATAATTACAATTGTCCAGTCAATTCTCCGAAAAAACAATGATGTGCCCGTTCGGAGCAGCTGCACATGAGTGGAGATAAAAAGTCGAAACGTTGATATACCTAAATCTTGGTCGGGTTTCAATAAAACGATATCACCGTCGCGGACGTTTTTGATTCGAAATGTGGATTCGAAAGAAATGGTATGAAACTAAAACTTTCTTATTTTGCTGGCGTCATGAGGGCCCCCGGTCCAATATAGCAAAACATAATGCTAAACAAAGTGAAAGGAAATATAAAGCGACCTTGTCCGTGTATGACATGCTTACAACGTGTACTTCATGTTACACTGAACATCTAGGTGACCTGAGCCTTTTACTGCCGAGTGTTGCAAATTCGCGACATACCGCAAAACTTCGAGGAAGCAAACCAAGAAATGCGTGGCCATCTTTATTGCTGGATGTCAAGTTCTCACTGAGAATAGAGCTTTCAGCGTGAAAAATCTACCACGGCCTCGTCGAAGGTATTTTACGCTGGAACCAATTGTTTTGTAGCTATAGGCGGAGAGCACGAAGCGTGTGCAACAGCTCTCACTTCTTTGTTTTTTTCTGGCGGGGGTGACTCAAGTTGTATTTTCAATAACTTTGTTTATTTGGTGTGTATGCACCCACGAGGCGGCACATCACACGTTACGTAGTTATGAAGTACGTTTTTTGTTCCAAGGTCCCCGCTTCTGTGACATATGGAGAATTCGCGACACACATAAAAGTATGCCTTAAAGTTGCGTCTTGTATAATTTAACTGCGGAATCATTTAAAGGTTGATATTTAAAGCTGAAAAATGAAGACTTTTTATTTTGTTCGCCAGTTTCATAATTCAGGCATTAACCACCACCATCACCACCATGAGAACAACAAAAAAAAGAAAAGAAAGGAAGAAAGAAAGATTCCTAAGTAAAATTATTCCAAATCCAATCATTCTTTTTTGCTCGTATTATTCCAGAAATAACTTTAAACCCATATTACTACATTTGCCAGCGACGTGTCTGATCGTGAGCTTCCTCCCTCGGATTACCTACGGAGAAAGGCGCGGCGCACTTGAAATGTACTATACAAAATCGCGAGAAACGTGGCAGGATTCAAGGCATAAGCAACAATGGTCTCTGTATCAGCAGTGTTTCACAAATATGTGTGTTTAAACGTAGGCATCCATACTTAAACTTTACCGCGTACTGAACACAAGGACAAGTAAGATAGAAACACACGAGTGCTAACTCCCAACTATTTATTTTTGAAAGGAACCAAACATGTATGCACCTAAGAACCAGCATACAGCATGTGGTTCTTGGGTACATATATGTGTAGTTCCTTTCAAAAATAAGTAGATGAAAATTAGCGCTTGCGTGTTTCTATCTTACTGGTCCTTGTGTTCTGTGCGCGCTAAAATGTTTAAATATGAATACATAACAACTCGCCCAGCTACCAGTTTTACTGCTAAATGTGGGCAGTATGATAAAGAGGTGTGGAAATGGAATAACGCTTGTCTTTGTAACTACAGTCGTAGCTGTTTGCTCCGTTGCTGCTACTGGTCCCTCTGTCAGAGCTGGAAAAAACACGTAAAAAATGCTCACCTCCTAGCCTAATTGCTTGGAAGTTCGGATGCCTTGATCCGGAAAACTGTTTCTGCTCTTTTGTAAGAACATCTAGTCAAAAACATCTAGAAACATCTAGTCACTCTCGTGTCTGCTTTTTTTTCTACCTTCTTTTCTTTCTGTCAGGGACCTGACGTACAATCGCATCAAATCGCTCGACGAGTCACCATTCCTGTCACTCAAGAAGCTTCGTGATCTGAACCTTGGCAACAACCTCATTCGCCGCATAGGGGACGCTGCCTTCCACGGGCTCACATCTCTGCAAGTGCTGTGAGTGACGACCTCACTCTGTATCTTTTTTTTTCTTGCAACAATTGGTTAGGAGCACATAGCGCCTGTTCAGTCACGATAGCTGGATGACGAATGACACCATAGGTGATTGCTCGCACGTGAAGAAGGATTTAGAGCCGTAATGAAGTTATATTTCAAGACGGCATCTGCTCCCTTCACCTGTCAATACTACATCATTTTCAGCTATTCGCTGGATAATGGTCACTGCCAATCAGTGTGCTTATCTGAGGGAACAGCGACAATATCCCCTCAGCCGACGTACTCCGTCTAAGTGATTTCTTCTCTTACAGGGCGCTGCAGAAAAATGGCATCAGGGAAATTCATCCGGACTCGTTTGTTCCCACCGTGAAACTTCAAGATCTGTAAGTACTAGAACTGTATGAGTGATCGTAAGTTGAGATATAGTTAGCAGAATATGAATAGGCAACCAGTACAGCCCACAGAGGTAGTTACAAACGATGGACATAAGTTATGTGCATGAGTGCTGCTCCGTGTGAGAGCTACGCTCCACGATGGAAGCATCCAGAGGTACGATCAGAAAGACCGGGCAAGCTCACAAAGTAAGATCCACTTTAAATGCAGCAAGTATGCGTGCGGCTACAAGTACGGGCAGAGAACGTTACCCACCCGTACTTAGTCAAGCATTGTTGTGAAGCTTGCATTGCTGTGACAGGATCTATCGCGAAACGCTATGCCTCACTACCTTCTTTTTCTACCCCCTATTCGCCAACCATAGTGCAGGGTATACCATACCGGATCCTAGCAGGTAGTTAATGTCAGTGCCTTCTTCTTTTCCCCGTTTCTCTTTTAGGGGCGAAACTCCTTATAACGGCACCCGTTCGTCCCCCGTAGTATGTACAAGTATAACATTTTGACCTCCAAGGTGGTGCCGGTGAGAGACTTCTTCTGTGCGTTGTTGAACAATAAAAAATAGTGCTCAATGTACATGCTCAATGGCTGCTAATGGGGAATGAGAGACAGGAGCATTCGGCTTTTAGTTAACGCGCAGGCTGCGATCACCATTAGCAGCCATTGGCATGTACATTGAGCACTATCTGACAAGAAAGGGTTGCTACGTTATACTCGCTGGGTGTAACCTCCTTAGCTTTAGAAAGGTTTAGCGAGCGTTGAGCCGCAGTGCCATGAATACAATGAACTTGTATATACCATGAATGAACTCGAGGTGGTTAAAAATGGGAAGTAGATACGAAGCGCAAGCCGTAAGAAAGTAAAGCCGAATTCTCCGCCTCTCATTTCCCATTAGCAGCCATTGGCATGTACATTGAGCACTATCTGACTGAAGAAGTTTGCTACGTCATACTCGCTGGGCGTAACCTCCTTGGTTTTCGAAAGGTTTAGCGAGCGTTCGGCCGCAGTGCCATGAATACAGTGAACTAGTATATACCATGAACTCGAGGTGGTTAAAGGTGGGAAGTGGACCCGAAGCGCAAGCCGTAAGAAAGTGTGCGTGTGCCACCTCTCGTTTGGTCCTTGGAATGTCCGCTCGATGGCGGTGCTTCTATATGAGGAATATATGATGAAAAGATGCGAGATGGTGGTACTTGGAGTGTTGAATAGATGGACGAACGGACACATAGACAGATGCATGGATGGACGCATGAACGGACGAAGGGGCGGCTGCATGGACGAATGCAGGGACGGACTCACGAATAGACGCACGCACGGACGGGCTGATGGACGCATGGACGGTCACACTGACGGACGCATGGACGGACGGAAGCAAGAACGAATGGACGGACGAATTCTTCGCCCCACTCTCCATCATTCACTCCGTGGATATGCTGCCATTTTTTTTTTCACTACCTGTTTAGATTATGTCACTATGGGGCGCTATGAAATCCGAGTAGCCCACAGTTCACTGAAAGTTTGAGTTTCATGCACACTCATGCATGACATGCACGTGTTAGCAGTGTTATGCTTATTTGGTTCTTTTGGTTTGGCTTATTTCTTTTGGTTCTTTTCACCCTCTCAAAATACCAACGTAAGTGGCAGAACTCAGTGCTCGCTTCCCTTGAGCTCCTGTGTTTTATGCACTTCTGAGTTAAAGAGCTCGTTTTGCAGAAATTCTGGTGTCGGCGCTGTCGGCTATGGGTTAAAAACCAGCGTTGTTCGTGAGCGAATGTTCGAAATAGGTGCGAATAAAGAAATGGTAAAAAAACATTCGAATCGAGTGGGAATCGAACCCAGGACTTCTGCCTGGCGAGCAAATGTTCTACGATAGAGACACTTCTGTTTTCGATAATGCTACGAGAAAAAAAAAGTACATGAATGTTATGTAGTCCGAGGTTCGTCATTAACACATATAATATTGCGTGGCAGAATGTAGAGAAACACCAGGTGTCAAAAAAATGAGAATTGCGCAACGAGTGGTTGGTTCAAAGGCACGCCAATTTACAAAGCACACAGGCAAAATTATCATTATCAACAATTGCCTCAACAACGTGTGCAGCCTGCAGCGCGGGTGCGCGCGTTGCCTCAAGGACGTGGATTGAGTACTTCGCCAACTGGCAAAAAATGAATTACACTGTAGTGAGCATTCTACGAGTGCACTTGCAATATAAGCTAATGTTTCACAGCGCATGGAATGACGAGGACGAACAAAGAGACACAGAGAGTGCTTCTTTGTTCGTCCTCGTGGTTCCATGCGCCGTGAAAAGCTGAATTAGGCGCCGCCAACTAGCCCAACGGTCAACTCCTTGCAGTAGGCATTCTGGGATAGTTTCAAAGGGCCAATGTAAAGGCGCGGAACAGGCTAGTTGTCCACGGAGAAGGGAATCAAAGCTATAGTAGTTGTGAAGGCTATGCGAGCAGGTTCCGATTACACTATCGCGTTCCTCTTCTCAAGGCCAAGATCAAGTGACCTCCAAGTTTTAAAGACGATAGTGTTTCTTGGGATACTTGAATGCAGAAATGTTGGTCTGTCTGTCAGTCCGTCCATCCGCCCTTCTCTCCATCTCTCCGTCCGTCCGTCCGTCCGTCTCCATCTCTCCGTTTCTCCATCTCTCCTTCCGTCCGTCCGTCCGTCCGTCCGTCAGTCTCTCCATCTCTCAGTCCGTCCGTCAGTCTCTCCATCTCTCAGTCCGTCCGTCCGTCCGTTTGTCCGTCCGTCCGTCCGTCCGTCTGTCTGTCTGTCTGTCTGTCTGTCTGTCTGTCTGTCCATACGTCCGTCCGTCCGTCTGTCTGTCTATCTATCTATCTATCACGTGATTCAGCCACCTGGTAAAAGCTTAAGCACTTGCTGAGCGCCCAGTCATCTCAAACTGGTGGCTGCAGAAATTATTCTTGTGAACATAGTCGATCAAAAAGCAGGTAATGTGGATATCTGAGCCGCAATATCAATACGTAAGTATTAGGTAGCGCGTTCCTTTACTGTAATATACATAGATACGCAATTCAAAGAATCTGGTGTTTCTTCGGCTGCACTGAAAGTGTGAGGCAACGCACGAGAGAAGGCCGGCAAAAGACTATCCTCTTTCGACGACATTTGCGAAGCACGCAGATATGCGGTCAATTTTTCGCTTCTCTCCACTCCGCCTTTTTTACTCCGTTCCAGGAACTTGGCGGACAACGCCTTCCCGGCGATGCCGTACCGCGGTCTGCGCGGCCTGCATCGCCTCGTGACGTCGGGCAACCGCCACTTGCGCAGCTTCCCTCCGCCAGAGGCGTTTCCCCGCATCCAGAAGCTGTACCTGTCCTACTCCTACCACTGCTGCGCTTACCTGCAGTCGGTGGGCAGCGGCACGCCCGAGGCACCGGTCGCCAAGGACGCCGTGCTGTGGCTCAAGAAGGAAGACATCGACTATGGACAAGTGGACCAGCCTCAGCAATTCATCCTCGTTGGATGTCTTTCCAGGTGGCGAATGTTATCAATGTACTGTCAACGCGATTTCGAATACCAGTTAGGCCTGGTTGTTTTCGAATACTTATTTCGTTAGTATAGAATGGTAGCGCAGATAGCTTCTAGCCTAATTCAACCACCACATTTACTCGCTTGTTGCCAGCACTTGCTAATGTTGCCTGCTGTAGGCTAGTGTTGGCTGAACGAAAGCTAATAATAGGTAATACTAATAGAGGTTGAGGTGACCATTGTTTTAACAACATTGTTTCAATGCATACTTGTTCAATGATTCACTTGTTCGCCACTTTTTAAAAGCAGCTTCTTCTGCGGGTGAGAACCACCTATGTGAGAATTATTGATACAAGAAAGATTAACTCGCAATTTGCGCAAAATTTTCGAGCAGGACACTCTCTTTGATTTGTACTCAGTGCTCTCATTCCCCATCTAATGGTCCCGCGTTTGTTACTATATGGCACGGATCAATCGTACGTTTGAGCCCCGCTGTTATTTCTTTCTCAGCAAAAAATGCTGTAATCCTTTTACTGACGTAACCAACTTAGACACACTCATGAATGAGCTCATGACGTCGTTGATGTTTGTCGCAACTACAATAAGTGGCGCGAAACACACTGCCGTACTTTTACTGTGCGGTTTAATCTAAATTGTCGCGCCTCTTACACTTGTCCCGCAGAGAGGAAACTTAGGTGAATGAGTTGCGCTAACTTCAGGTGAAACTACCGGTACAGCGTTAAATTTCGTACACAGCCGCTTTTGATATTACTCAATTCGATTCTTACGTGAAGGTATTCGCTACAACAATGCGTCATTTGTATATGCTGTCCGCAGATAACATCACGTCGAAGTTCCAAGAGTTCACTCACCAACTCATCAAGGTGTTCGGCCAGGACTACATCATTCCTGACAACCTGGCCCAGTATTACGGCGAATACCTGGAGGACTACAAGGCTCTCTATACAAGCGACGAGGAATTCCAGTACCCAGTGCAGTGCATTCCGCTACCAAGTGCGTAACTTCGCTGCTGTATGCCATTTTCCTATAAAAACTTGGTGGGCTAAGCCGGATCTTAGTGTGATGCTTCTAACCCAGGTGGCATAGCAGTGTTATGAATTTGGCGTACATTGTAGTAGTTAATGTTGACGGGTTAATGTCAGAGTTTGTGGCAGTATTTAACTAGAGGGAACTCTGGCGCTGCGATCGTACAGCCACAATGGGGAGAATGGGTTACTACACAGGTTTGCCTAGTCCTCGTATTTGCAGGCCTCGAATCGCACTTGTGGCTTTGTTTATTGATGTGTTTTGACGTTTGTTACGTATAAAATAATGGAGCAGAAACGCTGAGCGCATGTTTCTGCTGGAAGGCCAGCACACATGTTACGCTGCTTTTGCCAAAGACGCTTGACATTGTCTTTATGCTGTACCTTCGGGTGGTACGCCCTGACGTGAGATTGAAATGACGCCACACCCTTTCTGTTTTTTATTCGCTGCATACAAGTCGCTTCAGTATATATAAAAAAATTAAACATCATATACGATGCAATTAGCCTCCTGTGCAACCAGCATAAGTGCAGCTGCTGTGGCGTTCAGATGCTTAGCACGACTGCCGGCCACGACGGCTGCATCTCGATGAACGTGAAATGCTAGAAAATGCTCGTTTAAGAGCAACTTCAGAAACCGCTGGTGGTGAAAACGAATGCGAACTCCCCCTACAGAGTTTCGATATTGTGGATTTGACGTGTAAAACTGCAGAAATGAGATAAAATGAATGGTCTCCTGCGTTTGCGTAGGAATATTTGGAAATCAAACTTAGCGTAAACTAACACATTGGAACTGAAATAGGGCTAAGTGCAAGCTTTCTACATAGAAGATTTCAAGCCGTGGACGCTATTTATAGAGCAATATATTGAGCTATGCACTACCGCAGCCCCCTTCATGCCATGCGAGGACCTGTTCGGCTGGTGGACTCTGCGCTGCGGCGTCTGGGTCGTCTTCCTACTTGCCATGCTCGGCAACGGCCTAGTCGTGATCGTGCTCTCGCTAGGTCGATCCAAGATGGACGTGCCGAGGTTCCTCGTGTGCAACCTGGCGCTCGCTGACTTTTTCATGGGCGTCTACCTTGGTTTTCTCGCAGTCGTGGATGCCTCTACGCTTGGCGAGTTTCGAGTGAGCATCGGGAACATTGCCTTATTGTGTACTGCATGCGCGGCAATAGTCTGCTGTTCCTCGTATATATAGTATGTACTCGTATGTATGTATGTATGAATAGTATGTAGTGTATGTATGTATGTATGTATGTATGTATGTATGTATGTATGTATGTATGTATGTATGTATGTATGTATGTATGTATGTATGTATGTATGTATGTATGTATGTATGTATGTATGTATGTATGTATGTATGTATGTATGTATGTATGTATGTATGTATGTATGTATGTATGTATGTATGTATGTATGTATGTATGTATGTATGTATGTATGTATGTATGTATGTATGAATGGAAACCATTGTCTCGAGGCATATCGGAATCGTTACAATGCCGCACTTCCGACTCAGAAGTCTGGAGGCGTATGCTGCTGTTGGTTCAAGCTTGCTTCTCAGATAAAGCTGCCTACTTCAAGTCATCGCACAGATCTCTCTTGATTCTTTGTTAGGATGGTTGCGAGATGCACTTGATTGTTTCTGTTTACGATCACTTCAGGGAAATTAACAGCAACTCTCCGCACCTTTATTCCACTCTTTTGTGAGGCACGCAATATCCTAAAAACACTTATGTACTCGTTGAAAGTACTATGATAATTATACCCCGCTGACCAAGCTGTGGAACTGCTTTTCCAATTTTTAAGGTATATTAGGTGCTTGGAAGTCTGTGCAGATTCCACTTTTTCGCTGTTTTTATTGTAACGTTAACTGCCGTTGGCCGTGATTGTTTTTTGGTTGTACGTTGGTGACCTTCAGTCCTGTGCTCATAACCTGTTTTTGCTTCGAATGTGTGCAGGTGTACGGCATCGGTTGGCAGATGTCACCTGGCTGCCAAACGGCCGGATTCCTCGGTGTGCTCAGCTCCGAGCTCTCAGTGTACACATTGTCGGTGATCACTATGGAACGGAACTACGCAATCACGCATGCCATGCACCTCAACAAGCGCCTTTCACTCAAGCATGCTGGTTACATCATGGGCTGCGGCTGGGCTTTCGCGCTCGTCATGGCGTTACTCCCATTGCTGGGCGTCAGCGACTACCGGAAGTTCGCAGTGTGCTTACCGTTCGAAACAGAGGATTCACCCACGTCACTGGCCTACGTTGTCTTCCTCATTCTAATCAACGGCGTCGCCTTCCTCATCCTCATGGGCTGCTACTTGAAGATGTACTGCGCGATCAGAGGCTCACAGGCGTGGAACTCCAACGACTCTCGAATCGCAAAGCGCATGGCGCTGCTCGTCTTCACCGACTTCCTTTGCTGGGCGCCCATAGCATTCTTCTCTCTCACTGCGGTGGCCGGGCTCCAACTCGTGTCGCTCGAGGAGGCCAAGGTGTTCACTATCTTTGTACTTCCTCTCAACAGCTGCGCTAACCCGTTCCTCTACGCCATATTCACGAAGCAGTTCAAACGTGACTGCGTCCTCATCTGCAAGCGGATCGAGGAGTCCCGCGTGACGCGGGGCATCGGTCGCTGCCGCCACAGCTCGAACTTCTCCAACCGGCACACACTCCTGGGTACCAACTCGGCGGGTGAGCGGCTCACGGACCAGCAGGCGCCCGGACCGCCCTGCCAGTGTGGTCTGGGCAAGGGAACGACTCGGGAGGCGCCCAGTGGCTGGAAGGCGTTCGCGCTTCGCTACCTTCTCTGCCGAGACCCCGACGCCCTCCAGACAGACGTCGACGGCTACAACTACGCGCTGGCACGCATACAGCGCACGATGGAACGCGGCGGACAGCGGGCGTCCAGCATCTCTAGTGAGAACTTCTCGTCGCGTTCGGACAGCTGGCGCCAGGGCAGCATACCACTACGGCTGCTGGGCACTCGCGGAGGTGCTTCCTGGGCTGTAGTAGGCCGCAAAACATCACAGGACTCGAGCCTGTCCTGCAGCAGGCCGGACTCTTCGACATCCACCGTGCGCATGTCGCGGTCGTCCGTCAGTAGCGACGGGACGGCGCGTGGTCCACCCGTCACTAGGGCGGCCGGTGCTGAACCCAGTCGGCTTCTGAGGGCCTCGACGCGCGAAAAGCCGCAACTGTGCAGGCAGTTGGCCGTCGACGACTCGACTAGGGCCGGTGCCGCACCGCCGCCCCGCTCGCCGCCGTACGCGCAACGACGGAGGAGCGATAACCTGTGTCCCGCTTGCTGCCGGAAAGAGGCCTCGCTGCCATTCAAAAGCAAGGAGTTCGAGGAAAAGTTCAACTGCTTCTACAACCGGCTTGCCGAGACCAGCCACGAGGACAGTAGCGAGATGTCAAAGGAAGAGCACGTTGTGCTTTCCACAGATCAGTCGGAGCCGCGCAACTCGGTCAAGGACGACACAACCAACACGTCGCTGCAGAGCGAGTCAGGCCCTAGTGGCGGCGCCCTGCCGAGTACTTCCAAAGCATCGTGTGAATCACCGCCGCGGCAAAAGCAACCGTCATCCGTCTCCGAGGAGCCGAGGAAAAAGAAGCGTGCGCACGGCAAGAAGAAAATGCACATCAGCGTGGACGACATCAGCAGCCAGGGACGCAAGGCCGCTCCGGGTTACTACCAGACAGGCCGCAAGGTCGTGTCCGACAACTCCCTGAAGAAGATGTCGCTTAAGAACTTGCCCCAGTTCCTGCGTTCACTGTCTAGTCACAGCCCTAAGGGCAAGTCGGAGACCAAGGAGCACAGGTTAAAGGTTAGCAGCCAGAGCCACCTGAGACCCAAGTCCTCTGAAAGTTTACCGTGCTCGAAGAGCGACACGCGCATCCACAACCAGGAAGGCGGCTTCCAAGAGTGGAGCCAGCTAGAGCCCATTCCTCACGATGGCAGTGACGCCGACCGCTCGGACTCGAACTCTGAGAACGACGAAGTCTTCATAGAGTTCAGGGCGAGGACTTCCTGCAGCGAGCTCGGGTCGAAGCAGGAATGCTGCGCCCTGCTTATACCGGAAGAACTGAAAGTCGAAGACATCGAAAAATCAATCGAAGACCCACCGATAGGGTCTGTTGCGAAAGGGTCTCCTCTGATGAGCAGCCCTACTACTGAAACAGATGAGCATTGATCGCACCTATCTGTATATTATTGGACACACCTGATGTGATGATGTCTGCCACAGTCATCGGATACCTCGTCGCATAACTAAGTAAGTGGGTGGATTTTGGCTTGGAGCGAAGACCAACCGACACAATCGATTCGTTTTTAACGTACTATGATCTTGACAGTTTTTCGCCACGCTAACTAAATGATGTATATCAGAGCGTGGAGATATTCTGCAGTGCATTACGAACTTTTTGTACACGCGTCTGGGTGTTTTTTTTTCTTCTTATGGACGCAGATTGGCAGTGCGACTGAGGCATTTTAACATGGCGTGGTAGAATTTCGCAAAGCAGTCTACGAGGATTGTACCTGAATCCTTCAGTAACTCCGCAGCATCTTATAGCGTCTTCAGAGAACTGTGATTTGATTCCAGTTATTTAGGAGTAGATAAACTGCATTAAATAGCAAGAGCCAGTTAGCCAGTTCGCCAGCTTTAGGTGTAGGTGTGCCTCTGCAAATAAGCACGTTAGACTTCGCTGAAAACTGCACGCGTGTTTTTTTTTTAAATAACGTTATCGGCCATAATTCGTCCTCAATGAAGTGTTACATGATATTTTGTACCGCTAGTTTGGTATCCGGCAATTTTATATCGTGAAATCGTTTCGATGATGCGGATCAAGAAACTACCCCTGAAAGCCTCCTTCAGAACCGATATGCTGTTTCACATTAAAAATTTCTCGATTAAAACATTTTCTCAGCCGAGACTAAGCAAGTGAGATGAACTTATGGTATCTCTACAGCAAAAAAAAAAAAAAAACTGATGATGACAGAATACTTTGTTTAGACTTGCAGAAGCCTGAATAAATCGATGTCCGCGTCTTCGATGGTTTATTAAGCACAGACGTGCTCGCTTTCAATCTAAAGTACGCTGCCTTCTTTGACGTCGATGTCTTTGCTTTCTTTCTTTTTTACAGAGCTGAGACTCGAGCATCATTCCATGCAGACAACTCCATGTATATATAGCACGGCATGCTGTCTGTATACGCTCATTTCACCGGGGTGACATATGCATTCATAACTGGACACCGGGAAAGCTTTTATTTATTTGTGCCTCGTGAAACACGTTTACACTTTTCATTGCCCACTTTGCGTGTAAAGGATTACAAAATAGATTATTTGATGGCGTGGGCACAGATTTCGACATTCGCGGAGACCACACGCCGCATTAGGAAGCCTGCCTGGCATGACATTTGCTATTGGTTCGCTGGCGCATTAAAGAGTTGTGTATTTATTTGCCGAAAGTTGTCGTAGCTCATGCACCAGTCAGTCGTAAACGAGTTGGTTTCGAGGTAAATGTTTTATGTAAATCTGCAACGCACTCGCATTGTTTGAACGCGCGTTGGAACTTGCTTGATAAAACGATGAACCGAAGCAATTCAGTCGTAAGAGTTTGAACAAGCTGCACGTTGAACGGACGATAAATTCAGGTTCTTTATGCGCAGGTTGATTTATGCTGTGGCGTTAAATGATCTCCGGAAACTTGAGACTGTCGGCACGTTTCCTAATGACGTAATGCAATGAGAAACCAATTGTTTGTTGTGACGTGACAAGAACTGCCTGCTGCGAAGTGATGGTGCTGGACGTTTACATTATTGAAGTGGAACTTGCTTTTCACGTTGCCGCACTGAATGGCCTCTTGTGTCTGTGTAAAAAGACTGCCACGGGTGTACAGGTGTTCGCTTGATTTTGTATTTGCACGAATACTTTTCAATGAGCAAACTCGCATTGAAGAAGGTGTGTTGTAATGATTCATGATGATGGAATCATTTGTCTGGGCTTTGCATGTCCGTCTACTCTGTCTTTGTCGTCTAGCTTCTCGACACCGCTGTAATACATACATTTTGAGCACGCATCGTCACCAGAAACGTAGTGTGCCAGAGTAAATGGTTTTCTATAAGAAGGAAGTAGAAATTGTCCGGCGTAATGTGCGTCAAGCTCCTCGCAAGCGTCTTAATTGTTAAAGGCGTTGACTGATGGGGTGTCAGTGAACCTGGAAGCGTGCTCGTATCAGGTTTGTCTTGGACTGAGTAACCCGATTGTATTCAGAAGTCATCACCACTGCAATTATATTGTATACTTGGTCACTATGCTTGCATATAGCGCTAAGTTCTTGTAAAATAATAAAACTAAGTTAGCGGTTATCATTGCACATGCTTTCTTTATTAGCACAATCATAAAAAATTAAGCAGTGGGCGCTAAGACTGGTAACGCTTGATTCAGTAAATAGACGCACCTCAGTGGTGAACAGCAGCATATTATTTGCTTTCTGTAATGGTTGGAATGATTCCAGGAAAACAGTTCCGATGTTGTACACGAATCACACCAAGCTGAACGATCTGAGGCCCAACAAACGGCGTTCAGCTCTCCCATAGTAGAGTAGCGAGTGCTCCTAAACCGTTAAACCACTCTTTCTGAAACACGCAAACTGTCATTGTCTCAAGAACGATAGACCTCCCCGCTCTTTTCGCGCACTTTGAAATGTTTCGGTATGAGTCGTGCCTGTCTATTAGTTTGCAAGGTTTTCCAAGTAATCAGTGAATGACACACGCTCCGCAAGCCGGAAATCAATCGTCGGCTAAGGTTAACCATTCCTGATGAGTATCCAGCTCTGCTCATTTTCAATAACTGGTAATTATGTATGAAGATTGAAAGCTGGGCGAATTGGTGGCAATACTTGAACATATTGACACGAGGGAAGAAGGTACAAACCACAGCGCTCACTTTCAGCGTGGCGGTTTGTCCATTTTCATGTCCGCTTAGTGGTGCGCTGTGTTACAGTATGCTCAAGATCCGGTATTCAATCGCATGCTCACGTTCCTTTCTTATTGTCCTATTTGACGTTGAACAATACGTAGGTTTACAAAAGATACTCTAGATGTGGCTATTAATAGCTAAACTGAGAATGTATCTGTGTTTAGAAAAATAACGATTTAGAGTACTAGGTACTCTACTATGGGAGAGCATAAAGCCGTCCCTTGGTTCCAGACTCGGGACATTTAACAAACGTTTTGACAACGCCCATTTGGCAATCCTTTTTCAGGAACCGTTGGCTCCGACGGCAGCCTCAATTCTAGCACTGTTCACTTTTTTGTGCCTGGGGGTTTAGTTTTTCATCAGTATTATATGCCGCTTCCGGGATTAGTAACAAGCATTGATGTAAAGTTCGCTAAAATCGTATTGTGTTTCGCATGGCTGTTTTTATCTCTTTCGTCTTTGGTATTACTGTATTTCCGGCCTAGGGTACCACTCCGAGTAGTAAGAGTAATCTAATGCGACAAAAGTACGGACGTTCTTTTCACGTCGCCAAGTAACCGAGAGCACAGAAAACAGCCAACCGATGTGCAGTACTTTCAGCCTCCTTGCACACTCTAGCGATGCCGTTTATCAGGATTTAGTGACTTCTTACGCTATTCGAATAATTTGAAAACGAAATTTTCACTCATGTGATCTAGATTTGAGTGCACACCCGCGACCAACCTCTTACTGGCTTCCACTCTATTTTTGCTATATGCGTTAGATGCATCCCATATGACACAGCAAGGCAAAACTAGAGAGGGCCACAAACAAAAGATGTGCAGTTTGCTCATTTGAACATGACTATGGCGCTTTGAATGAAGTGCCGCCTCGCTGCTTGAAAGGTTTTGTGTCTTGGTTAACGTGCTTTCGATAATATGCAACTGTAACACTATAGCCGCTGGCTCGTTTCCATAGTTACGTTGGGTTTGCAAGAGCGCATGAAAAAGTTCAGTTATGTAAACCTATTTTTCTTTTACATGGACTTTAATGTAGAGATTTCCACGCGAAGTGTATGTGCTAACGTTCTTATAAAGGTTCGAGCGGCTATATTTACTAGTTTTTTTTTTCACCTTGAGTCCACTAACTGCTATACGAATACGGTTGCTTAAATGAACGAGTAATACTAAAAAAATTAGGGACAACCGTAGCGCAGAATAATCGGTAGTTTTTACTAAAGTTGAAGTGACAGCTTGAGCACTTAAGCGCCAATACGCGTAACTTCTGAACTGACACACTGAGTCTTATGGTCGCGGAGGGCCCAGCGTAGGGGCCCGCCACGAAAAAGAAGGCATTGCACCGTGCTCCCGACCGGACTGCAGAAATTAGGTGCCTTTCTCCTCTTCTAAACACTACCACCACCCCCACAAAGAAAGATGACAAAGAGAAGAAAAAAAGGAAATATTGACAGTAATTTCACTGCAGCGTGTAGAACTCCACCGCAAGTCAGAGGCGTTCACACAAACCCGTCTTTATCAAGAAACCCAATAGGGCTTTCACTGCCTTGTGGGTTGTCGAGGGATGTGGACTCTGCTGTAATAGCACCTGCATAGAAAGAGGCCGATCATCCAGTCACCGAATAGCGTTAGCAAGTACTTGTCTTGAGTCAGTAGTGGAAGCACCCAGATCATAACATCAGTTGTGCGTCCTACGTGTTTTCTGTCTTCATCTGACTGTGCGCATGGAAGATGTGGCGTCACACTGCGCACAAACCGGCGCAGCCAGCGTCACTCGACCGCATGATGCATCGCGCGTCCGATAAAGGACAGCGCCCCCACAGTTTCACCGGAGGCTTACGTCACCGCTGGTTGTTATAAAACGCAAGCTGTCAAGCTGGGTTTCGTGATTGTTTCTTTAACCGTTTGAACGCAGCATCGGCATGCGTGCCGTGCTGCTGCTAACACGTTAATAAACGATCGTTACGTTCTATGTTGAGATCCGTGCTTAATCGACCCGGCATCCCACATCTGGTGACCCAGACGTGATCCGAACACACAACCTTCTGAAGAACGCGCTTGCGGTGGCGCTGTCCCTTATCGGACGCGCGGTGCAACATGCGGTCGAGTCACGCTGGCTGCGCTGGTTTGTGCGCAGTGTGTCGCCACAAACTTATGGTTATGGTATACCAGTACGCCCGAACTATCACAGCTGTGAGCCATCTATTAGGATGGCCAGCGTACGAGTTTCAAGTTTGTGCGTATGTTCGTGCAAGCTGTACAATGCACTAAACAAGAAAAAGTGAGGGGTGCTTCATAATGGCGTTTATCTGCTGCATGACAACGCTGGCAACGCTCCAATTCACACGGCGATAGTTGGAGAGGCTGCAGCGAAAGATCGCAGTTTCGAGGAGGTCGATAACCCTACACTATCGCCTATACACCTGGCCCCCAGCGGCTACTTCATTTTATCAAAGCCGAAGAAGGATGTACGAGGCAGAAACAAACAAAAAAGTTACTGGTGATGGTGACGTGAAAAATACGTTCCGTGGACATTTTGAAGGCAAAAAGTCTAGTCTAGTTCATAAGGTGAACACGAATGTTACTTCAGAGGTGTAAAAATGTATTGCGGTTATGGAAGATTATTTTGTAAAGTCACACAGTTGTAATATTTCAATCGCTGTAAATATTTGCTCACGCTACAAACTAATAAGAATTGCCCTAGGTTTAGGCGCAATGCGAAACTACCATAATACAATCGACAGTTCCCACATTTTTTATGTAATATTTCAGATAACAGGGCCAAGCCACACAGAAGTTCCGCAAGATAAACCGGGAAACGTTGGCAGTGTATACAGCCATTCACTCACATGAAACTAATATGAACCCTTCGGTCAAAGTATTTGCAATGCCATACTCAGAGAACCATCCTGTTTGAGTCACTGAGTCGCGATGGTGGGATGTTTGTATCAAGTATTTCAAAAGCGTTGATGATTGCCGACCCTAGCATTGGAAGCCTAACCATGACATTTACAGTGTGCGAATAATGACACTACATGACAATGATACGCTCGTAATTATCACTTACCATTATGACACAGTATGCAAAAAATGATGCCTTTCGTCTGACAACCACACAACACTAGACGCTAATGTTTTTCATTATTTTCTCTAATGAAGACTGAATTTATCATCTCTCATTTCAAGCACTGCTATCGCGTGGCTGTCACTGTTTTTTTTCTTTTGTTTGCTTGGGGGGAAGGGGAGCCATCACATTTGTGATTCTTTTTCAGGATATGTTCGCGACAAGATCGATGTTGTTTTCCTCGTCAATTCATCTGTACACTGCAACTACACTGTAGTGGTGCCGAAGTCGAATTTGACGTAACTTCATCGAAACCGTCGCGCTGATCGCCATTTGTAAACTGATTCACTCACTTACATACATACTGCATTTCTCGGCGCACAAGCTACGTCTGAGCAAGCGCTTTCTCAGCTGATGGCGACTGAGTAAATGTGACAAAGCTTCGCCGTTTGGCGTTTGTTTCAACAATTACCTTAGAGTTGCAGAGGAGGCAAGCGCAATATAAGTTAATCTGCGCGACTAGGACTTTGGAAATGCTTTCTGGTAAATCAGGCTTTCTCTCTGTCTGTCGTAGAACCAATGTCATAACGGTGGCAAGGTTTTTCGGTGCTGGGCTCTGTGCTTGACAATGAAACGTCAGCGTGTGTGTTGGACTGTGATATAACGCGCGAACATATTGCCATTATACACTATTGTATTAAAAGAACACTGCGTATTCAGTGCCATTTTGATGTGCTTGGATGTTTTGAGCATACACTTGTAATATATACAAACGAAATAAACGTCTTTTTTTTTCTTGCTCTGCACAAAACAACAATGTTTCGTGGGTGTTTATTTTGTACACTAGTGCCCACCACATATGCCTACCGCTTAATCTTCGAAGGAATCAGATCTTACTGCGGAAAGTGAATAAGAAGCTCGTGAACAGTGAACAACGCCTGATTTCATAGTTACACGATGTCTTTTAATGTCAGATATTACTGTTACCATATATTTTAATTCTTACTTAAAACCGTCTCGTGGAAAATTCCACGTGGTGCCTGCCTCTTCAGTAACCACGCGTTACTTATCCGGAAAACTGCAGCAGATACCAATACAGAGATCCATGATAGTCAAAATGATGGCAAATACAGTTAGGCGAAAATAACCCATGGATTCTTAGCACTTACTGAACTGTGCTCGTACAGCCATTACGGGGAATGAACTGTGTTGCTGAAAGTTTTAGCTACATGATTCGACACCACCTCAAGCGTGGCTGTTTGGCACGAATGCTAAAGACTCGTTGACATGAATGCTACCGTAGAGTGCCGCATTTTCTAACACATCGCAGTAATTATGCGACAGTAAGTTCAGTCAGCAGAGACAAGAACAAAACGGCAAGGTGAAGCTAAAAACCGTTTACTTAAATGCGCTATCCAACCGATTTGTGCTTAACAGCAATACCTATACACAGCCACGATGCAGAACAGTTCTGGGCGTAAGCAGCAAGACACTCGCATCATGCCGGTGTTGAGGGGAGCTGTCTTCGATGAAAAGTACCAGTGGTCTGGCGGAGATACTGAAACTGGAGCACGTCACCGACGCTCGTTATCGCTGCTGTTCGGTTCTGCACCATCTTAGGGAGGCGTGGCTACCGAGGCGTATAGTGGCTGCTGAAATTCTATACGGCGGCAAAGACGCCCATTGTTGGCGCTCCTCTTATTGTGTTTAACGGTGGCATCTGTCTTGCAGCGTCATTCATTGCGTCTATTTCGGTTTAAATAGCGCTTTCCTTAGTTGTATGGGAGAATATGATTTATGCCTCCGTGTAACGCCTACAATGGGGTCTAGATCAAGGTTGCCATACTGAAGAGATAAGAAATAGCCAGAAATTCGAAAAGAAAGCTTGTGAGGCAGTAGCCGACTTGAGACAAGGGTAGTGGAACTGGCCAAAAGTATGCGGAAATAACCAAAAGTAGTTCACGAGTGTCAAAACAGCTGGGATGCTTTTATTTACTGACTAAATGCAAAGGCCTTCGGGGGAAAGTGCAACAAAGAACAGCATGGAATCGTCGAAAGTGAAGATTGCCGAAATGCAAGAATTAATTTGCATTCAGGAGGACGATGCCTCTTGCGCTGTCGCCTTCTTTTCACATCTATTGCATCACCTCTGAAAAGAACGAGAACTAGAGATTCTTCTGAAAAGAACCAGGAAAGAACCAGAGAGTCTAAAACAGACTTTAGATAGGTCGTTCGGTTTTCGTAATTCCACTATAACTGTGCTCAGTGTAACTGTGCCGACTGGACCAACGACTCAAAAAAATTAGCCGAATCAGAGCAAAGCAGACAAACTGAGCAACGCTAGCCCCGTTGGTGCAGAAGCATTCGAGTGTTTCTGCGACAACAGGCGGAATCGCACCTGGTGAAAGAAGAGACCTAGATACTTCAAAATTTTCGCCTGCTCCCCACCCTCCGAAGAAACTCACTAGTGCATCGTCATCTGGTGCACAGCTTTACCAAGAAAAAAAGGTATTGTCACTTCCTGTGGTCATGCTTGCCCGATAGTCGGTTATGTTTCATCGAAGTCGCAGCATTTCCGACGCTCTCTTACTCGACTAGGAAGCATTTAATTTCATCATAGGCTCCTAGGTACGACTCGTACGAACAAGATTATATATTTTTGTGCTGCTGGAGTTGCGATAAACCATAACTAACAAGCTTAATCATTTTTCAGTAAACAGACATAGCCAAACGGTCCTGTTATGACTCACACTTACAATATGAATAAAGAAGTTCAAAAACACCGTATTTCTTTTTTTAGGGGTGAAGCTTCTTATAGCGACAACTATTCGTCCCTCGTAGCCGTTGTAGTAGTGTGTAACAAGTATAACATTTTAACCACCAAGGTGGTGCCGGTGAGAGACTTCTTCTGTGCTTTGTTGAACAATAAAAGATAGCGCTCAATTTACATGCCAATGGCTGCCTAAGGGGAAATAAGAGACAGGAGAATTCGGCTTTTAGTTAACGCACACGCTGCGAATTTTTCATTGTTCAACAACGCACAGAAGACAAGAAAGGCTTGCTACGTTATACTCGCTGGGCGTAACCTCCTTGGTTTTAGAAAGGTTTAGCGAGCGTTGGGCCGCAGTGCCATGAATACAGTGAACTAGTATATACCATGAACTCGAGGTGGTTAAAGGTGGGAAGTAGACACGAAGCGCAAGCCGTAAGAAAGTGTGCGTGTGCCTCCTCTCGTTCAGTCCTTGGAATGTCCGCTGGATGGCGGTAGTTCTATATGGGGAATATATGATGAAAATATGCGAGATGGTGGTACTAGGAGTGTTGAATAGATGGACGAACGGACACACAGACAGATGCATGGACGGACGCACGGATGGCTGCACGGATGGACGCAGGAGTGGATGCATGGACGAAAGCAGGGACAGACGCACAGATGAACGTGTGGACGCACGAACAGACGTACGCACGGACGGGCGGATAGACGCACGGGCTGCCACACAGACGCACGCATGGATGGACGGAAGCAAGAACGAATGGACGGACGGATGCTTCGCCCCACTATCCACCATTCACTCCGTGGATATGCTGCCACTTTTTTTTTCCTGTCCAGTTCACCAGTCTACACACGAACATGCAAGTATATGCGCATGCAATTACTATTTTACGCTCAATGCTTACGTGACGTAGTGCTTCACTAACAGAGTAAGCAGGAAACGAGAGAGCTCTTTCAGCTGCTTATCGCTAAACACTTTGATGGTGAGTGCTTAAACAAGATGTCAACAACCTCTCAGAAAATTCCTTTCTCTCCGGAAGCGTGTGATGCCACGTCGCTTCACGCTCTCTTAAGAACCCCGATCGCCCGCTGAACCTCACCCCCCCCCCCCTCCCAGAAAAAACGCAAGAAAAAAGACGTAGACGCCAGTGGAACAACAGCGAGAAACTCAAGCCTCGGGGTTACTGAACGTGTCACAGTGAAGAAGTGGGAAAAGGATAGTGGACGGTAAGGGGGACGAAGTGAGAGTTCTTGTGTATTTGTCGGTCCAGTTATCTCGCCAGGGACAGAGAGGATTTAACCAGGGGAAAGCTTGCTCCCGTAGTCGCGTTACGCCTGGCAGAGCTTCAACAGCCGAGCGCGAAGGCGTGAACAAGCCCTATCGCATTCTCACTCTGGGTGCTTCAGTCGAAGGAGACGAGAGGGAGAAGAGGAAAGGGAATAGATTGAGCTGCGTGACTTTAAAAGAAAAAAAAATGTTTCACGCCGCAAGTGGCAGGACCACTCTACACCACGATAAAGTTTTTTCTTTCTTTTTCGTTCGGGTGAAAAAGTTCAGAAGTGTTTAAAAGAGGTAGTGTGAGTCAGAAAATGAACACACACAGAGATAAGAAAAGAGTGAAAATGATAGAAGGTGGTATGTGAAAGAATACCGTATAGAGAGGACGAGATACGAAAGACATAAACGCAAAACGCAGAAGAAAAAGAAACGGGACGCCATCAGAACCTGTGAAAATAAAAACAATATAGTGAAAGAAAAGCGGCAGTGTGGGTGAAGCAATAAAACCATTAATCGCGAACTTAACGAGGTTAGCGTTGGAGGGCAACACCCTTACTCTGATATATATGAAAAGATTTTACTGCAGCATTGTGATAAGAGCGTTCTTACGATTGGTTTATGGGTTTAAGGTCCAAAGGCAACTCAAAATATGAGAGACGCAAAAGTGGTTGAACATCGCATGAGTTAGGCTGTGCAAAAGAATAAAAAGCCAGCTTGTGATAAATGACCTGTTAGTGCCGCGATTTTATTTAGCGGGCGATGTTCTGACTACCATGCAGCAGTTGAAGCGTACACGTCAAGGTGATGACTCGCCTAGCTGAAGACTACGGTGGGGCGCTGCCGTAAGCTCGAGGATGCTGGTTCAATAGCCAGCCATGGCGTCTGCATATCGATGAGGGGTAAATACAAACAAATACTCTTGAACTTACGTTTCGGTGTTTACGTTAAAATTAATCTCGAGTTCACCCCTATGGTGGGCCTCATTGATTATCGTGGTCCTGGCACGTAAGACCTTTCAATTAAAATTTTTATGGTCTTGAGCGCAAGGACGTGCATGATAATTGTCATCGCTCTAGTATTGTACAGATCAGACGGTTGTACAACATACGAAGCTTTTTTTTTCTGTAAGTTCTTTCTTGTTTATTGTCATCGTGATGGCAATAGAAATATTTTAGGATGGCCAATATGAATTCAGTTGCTCCATTCTTGGCCAATCACCCGTGTGGGTGCAAACTCAATTAGTTGATGATCAGCATCATCACCATGACCCATATGAAATCGTAGGTCGGCAAAGTGCGAAGCGACGCTCTACAACTGGAATGAGGATGACCTTTTCTGCGTTTGATCGACCGAGTCCACTGACAGCATATTGCCTGGTGCTTCGTGCGCAGGACATAACAGAACAGGCAACGCAGCCCTGCCATGATACAGATCACTCACTCACTCACTCACTCATTCACTCACTCACCCACTCAATCAATCAATCAATCAATCAATCAATCAATCAATCAATCAATCAATCAATCAATCAAGCTATCTATCATAACTTTTCATTGCACGTAAATTATTTATGATGCGCCTTACTGGTACAACCTTTTCAAGTGACAAATCTGTGAGCCAATATTATGTAGCCAATAATAAAATTTAGTTGAAGGCTAAGGCTCTATTTGTCTGACCACTTTCCCTATTCGCAGATATTGCACGCTAAGTGAGCTCGGGCCACATGCTGTTGTGCCATCTAGTAAGATCAGCACACAAGCAATAGACAACAAAAGCATGTTCCTTCGTAAATGAAAAGAAACGTGATTGTTAAGCTTTCCGGCCGGTGACGGCCTTCGGTACTCAACGAGCAGGCTCTCAGTGGTTACAGCCCGTCCGGCGGTAGGCAGACGAACATCACACAAACGTCAAAGGCGTCTAAGAGAATATTTCTGGGAAAGAACAGCCACAAAAAGAAAATGAAAAGAGAAGAAAGTGCAAGAGGAAGTCACTACATGTAGGAGCCAAAACTAGACAGCTAAAGGTGTCGCGCTACAGTGAGATATAGCGGTTCTTCGCAAGCGGCGAATATCAGGTGTCGCCTTCGCGTATTTTTGTTGATGTGGACAATGCTTGCCCTAATATTCTCTTTACCAGCCCACGTGATGTTGTATGGTTGCTTTTTCCTGATCTAGCAAGAAGTCAAGCTTTTTACTTGAGCATCTTAATGTTTTCACCACCCTCGCAGCTCTAATTGATTGATATGTGGTGTTTAACGTCCCAAAACTAACATATGATTATGAGAGACGCCGCAGTGGAGGGATCCGGAAATTTCGACCACCTGGTGCTCTTTAACGTGCACCCAAACCTGAGTACACGTGCCTACCGCATTTCTGCCTCCATCGGAAATGCAGCCGCTGCAGCCGGGATTCCATACCATGAACTGCGGGTCAGCAGTCGAGTACATTAGCCACAAGACCACCGCGGTGGGGCGACCCACGCAGCACTAGGCCAGCGACCACACTCACCCGCTGGTAGATACGTCAAGTGTGTTTTTAGGTTGTTCTTCAACAAAACAACTACAACAACAACGACAATGACGACAGCAACAACAACAACAACAACAACAACTACAACAACAACAACGACCACGACAACGACAACAACAACAACAACAACAACAAAAACGACAACGATGACAACAACAACAACCACGACAACGACAACAACAGTGAGCATCATTTTCAATAAATACGCCTTAAACGTCCCACTATCCACGCTTGGTAGCTTGTTTAGCCACTTTTCAGACGGACGGACGTAACCAGTTACTTCAATCCACGTTGAACGTAGTCGAAGCTTCCATAGCGCTCCGTCATGGCGTGCATCATTCATTATCAGCACCACCTCTACCACCATCATCGTCATCATTATACAAACAAAGACTAATATGTGGTCGTTTTGCCAAACAAATAGCAAGAAATATTTGCAATTACACCTTTGGTTTCAATTTCAACTTCTGTCCCTTTAAAATAGCTTTCATTGTTATCTGAACATCCAAATGAATGTGCGGAGGAGGTGCATAAAGAAAGTGCTGGCTGTCCTTCGGAAGACTTCTAACTACCTGAATATTTCATTCAACGCCTGTTGATTTCTGTAGCTACGACAGCTGCAGTATTTTAGCTCACATACTCGATGCACAAGTGCAATGGTCGACAAAGGCAAAATGTAGCCTTATAGTGCTAACCTCTCTGAATGTCATAAACACCACAAGTAACAACTACAGACAAAAGCAAAGCATTCATTGACTTAATTAACAGTAGTTTCTATTAGTTGTGTAAGATATAGAAAAAGAAAAGAAGCCCCTCGGACAATGCCTCTTTTTTCGTACTGCGTGCAATTAACACAAATAACACAAACTGCAAACTCTGAAGTAGAAAGTGCGCCAAACTGGGCGCTCTGTTGTGTTCATCTGTATTTTATTTGCTTTTGCTGAGTTCAATGAAAACAGCTCTTGTTCTTCAATGCGCACCTCCTTTTGTGAGTCTCACTGCTACAACGCGATTTTTATTGGCAACAAAGGCCAAATATTACGGCGCACTTTGTTCTCCATAGGTAATGTTGTTCGCCTAAGTCATTGGGTATAATGCCACGACTAGGACTGGATATACGATATTGATTTGCAGCAGATAGTCACTGAAGTTCGTCATAAGGAGATGTTGGTTCTCTAGATTATAAAGCGCAAGTTGGAAAAAAAAAAAACTGCTTTGCATAGAGAAGAACATAGCCCTCTACGTAGAGAATAAACATATGTGACACTACCAAACAAAACCCACAGAAACAGTCCAGGCTGCGCAAGTGTTCACTCTGACGACATATATCAGCCTACTGTATCCTTGTCAAAATTATTATTATTATTATTATTATTATTATTATTATTATTATTATTATTATTATCAGGCATTTACGTCTCAAAGCCACGATATAATTACGATCGCACGTATTGGACAGCTCCGGAAATTTTTACCAACTGATTTTCCCTAATGAGCATGCAATGACATCGCCCAGTGCACGGGCCCCTACTACTTCGCCTCCACTGAAGTGCGACTTCAACGATCAGCATCGAACCTGTGCCCTTTGGGTCAGCAGCTGAGAACCGCTACACCATCCCGGCAGACCCTTGTACCTATAAGCTGCCGTGTAGCTCAGGCCTTCGAGCGCCATAAACATCGCCATGCCGTAGCACAACCGCGACGCCCACTTTTAACCCGGACGTATCGGGCTGGGGGAGTACAACTTAAAGCATGAGCCAAGTTCGGGTACAACTACCGGGAAGTAATGAAACAAGGTACCTCCCACATTGGAAGCAGACGCTCGTACCATTATGCTACCTCTGTGGTGCGGTGGACCGTTGTCAAGACAGGCAAAACGTGGATGCATATCAAGATGGCAGGGTTTTCCACGCTGGCGCCCCTTCTTACCTAAGCTGACCTTTCACTTTTATTTTACGGAGCGTCACTATACTATGCTGGCATACTATGCTGCAACCAGCTTTGCATTTAAACTGGCAATTTTGCCGATACGTGGGTCACTTTTTGTGTAACTTGGGCTGGCGACAAGGGGGGGGGGGGGGAGGTGGAGCACTCTCTCACTTTATCTCGTGAGTCACAAGGTCTGAAAGTCACGTTGCGATATTGAAACATGAATGAAGGTTTCCCCCACATCCGCAGTTGTTGCCACCACCACATTGCCGTGCCTACACATTACTTTTCTTTAGCACATGCGCTCTTTGTTCATCCGCTCACTCAAAATTTCAGGCTTGGATCGTACTTTTTCAATCATAGTAGCTGCGAAACTACGTTCCGTGACCTGGACATTCCCATGGCTGACTCTGGATGAGCCTAGAGATTGTTGCGCCATCTGGGATCACCAATATAAAACACTAGATTAAAGCTCCCCTGCATGTGCTCCTCACAAGCTGCTCAACACCTCGGCCGCGTTGTCATTGTCCCGAGCGTCTATCAGTCTAGTTTTAGGCCAGCAGACGGCGCGACAATATTCAGACACCCACGATGGTGGTCAGTGGCAAGTACGGAATGCGATGCACCGGGCCTATGGCGAGTTTCGCATCTATCCCGATTGAAGAACCCTGGCTTACATAGCTTTCGCCGAGCGTCACCATATGTTTTGATTACCAGCTGACTTGACCCTCATCACATGCATAGGTGTCTCGAACCTTGACGCGGTTGTGGAGTCACATACTCTATTGAAACGCTGCTGTAAGTAGGTGCTTTCGCCTCGCTTATATATCTCATAGAAGCGAAGGAGGTGCATAGGATGCGCACGGTAACTCTCTAGGGGCGGTAATTGCTTCATTAGTCGTTGGCGGTTGACAATATGTACTTTATTACGGAGCATATATGAGGTCAGTATGCGCAAGTGTGCGCTGGGCATGCACAACACGCCGTATGAAATCAATTGCAGAAAAATATGGAGGTAAAAAACATATAATGAATTTACTAATTTACCCATGGCCGTGGTATAGGCAGGGGCCATGTTTACAGACGCTCGCACCAACTCGTTGACAATAGGAATGCCATTTGCGGGGATAGTGCGAGTTATAATTAACAAATCAGGTAGGTCACTACATTTTGCAAATGGCGTGACCGGATGGATACCTTAAGTACCATTTATTAAAAGAGAAGACGGCCAAGCTGGACATTATTATCAGGGAAATCAGCCCTACTGAACCCCGATTTCTTACGTCGCACGCGATCCGAATCAGCCAGTCACGCACCACACGGCGCAGCCCGTTCAATGGAACGCACGAGCATCTGGAGTCAAACCCACAGAGTGTTTTTATATCATGCGGACACTGTAGCATACAGGGTCAAGTTACCCTGCACGCGAGGTGCCCGTTGCGCCGATAAGCGCGGAGCTTGTAATGTTTGGAGGACGTCTCGGTATGCGCACCGATTATACGGAGTCGTAAAAGGAAGCACTCCGGGACAACGTGTCCCAGTCGATAGTAACCACGATGGTTCTGCATACAGTTTGCCGAGGATCGCACGGAAACGTGAAAGCCTGTGTCGTGACACGCAGTGATGGAAAACTGAAAGGAAATGAGGTGTCGGGGGTGCAGGGTTGTTGGACGTGCACAATACGTCAACAACGACGTACTACTTGTTGTGAGAGATACAAAGGACCTAAGTTCGTCCCGTCGGCTTCCTGCCAACATATACATCAATTTTCACGCGTCTTAGAGGTTGTGCGCCAAAAATGAGCATTCGAACACTCAATTTTCATTCCGTTTTCTTTGCTGTCAGCCACCATTCTTCCTCCAATAAAAGACGAGTGCGCAATACGGTGGAATGAAATAATTCGAAAGAAATGTGCTACTCATCCTTCATAAACAAGGCGGCTTGAATGGGTTCTGCTAGAGGAATATACATGACCTAGAAAAATGAGTTTCTACAAAAACAATAAAAGGTGGTCGAAATTAAAAAAAGCGAAAAGAAATCACCAGTGTACTTATAGATTAAGCAGCACATTAAGAAACCCCCTGGCGTCAAAACTGATGCAGAGTACATCACTACAGTGATTGCGGTTTTCATAAGCCCCCCGATAACAAAATCGAGTTTTTTGCACGAAGGGCGCCTAATATTTACCCTAATTTTCTTTTCAGATTTTTTTTTTCAATTTTGTTAAAATAAGGAATCCGGCTACTGTGGATGAAGCCACTTGTCCAGAGCCCCAGAAGATGTTGCGGCCCGCCGGGCCTCTTGAAGGGTCGCCAATTGGTATTCTAAGGCTCGTATTCACAAGCCAACCTCATCCTTACCAAGAGTTTTCCTTACCAGTTTTAAGCCTTTACTGGGTTTACTAATCTTATGCCATTATAGCTCATGTAAGGTGTACAGAAACTTGGGGAAAAGGCGAGATAAGGCCAATGATCGTTTGGGAATAAGGGCCTGAGTTCACTTCGAAGAGCCGCACGTTCCATGACCAATACACTAGTCTGTCTTTAATCAGCGGCAAGATAGCGTCTGCCGGGCGCTGTGTTCTCTGGTAGTTCATGCTTTTGCGGCACTGGTGTGGAGTCGCCCACGGAAATTTGCCGCTTTGCTTTTCGGGAAACATCTTAGAAAATATTCGTAGTTTGTGTGTATTTACCGCCAGCACCTCTCCTGCCGCCTGTTGAATGTGGTACGAGGTGAGGCTTTGGCTCACCTTGCCAGTCTGTGTGCCTCGGGTATGGCTCTTGGCGGTTCACTGGGTATCGGGGAGGCGTTCATTCGAGTGGTATATATAGAGGCTTGGCCGATCATGCCTTAAGCTAGCCGATACACCCCCATCGCTGCTGCTTTCAACTCCGGTGTGTCCCGAACACCAGACTAGCGCATGGTTCATTTCGAGCCTTGATACCAGCGTGAGGAGGAAAGCAACCGGTAGAACTCGCTGACAGAAAACTGCGGGAGAAAAAGGTAGCGAAAGCTCTCAATGGCTTTCAGGAAATACTTAGTCAAGACCTGGCGTATATAGAAAAAAAAGATTGTAGCAATGAGTTTCTCTGCAACAGAAAGATGACTTTAAACGTACACAGATGTTCTAAAAAGTAATAAAATGTTTTTGAGCATGTTTGAGTAGGCGACTTATAAAAATGGTTGCCCACGTGCTGACATCGTACATTGAAATCATCAAAAATAACTCTCAAAAATTCCTCTTCAAGACAGTGCCTACACAAGCCCTTCGTCTAATACATGTCGAATCAATGCAAATAGGAAAAAAATCTAGGTGTGCGACTTGGCAACCATCAACGAATAAAAATGTAAAGAAATGCTAAATACTTGGCCGCAGTGTGTTAATGTGACTGCACTTTTTCTTGGCTTCATGCGCTACAGCCTACCTGTGCTTGGCAAGGCTCGCATAACAAACGTACACGTCCTCCAGTCATTAAAAGCTCAAGCACTGAGAATATGCCTCGGGCTGCCGAGATGCGCATCCTCAGCAGCGACTGTCGCAATCGCTCATGAACACCCCATCACAACCTACATTCGTGTCGATGCTTTAAGAACGCACATAATACATGCCACCCGGATTCAATCGCATCACCTCGCCTCCCTTCTAACTTCCAGGCCACGCTCTGCGTTCTGCTCTATTATTGGACCACATCGCACGGTGATTCCCACGAACTTCACGCACGCAGCAAGACCGTCATTACCATTGTGGTGTCTACATCCACTGGAAGCCCTGATAACCATCCCCGGAATGCAAAAGAAGAAAAGTTTGTCAAATTTGGCCATAAAACAAACAACATTACTGTTTCTGCATGAGAAACACAGTGGACGAATTCACATTTACACGGATGGGTCGGTCACTTCAACAAGTTCAACAGGCGCAGTGGTAATTCTGGAGAAATCCATCACGATAAAGTTCAGGACTTCGCATCTGACATCATCCACGGCGGCAGAACTCGCCGCCATTCGTGCCGCTCTGGAGTTCCTAGTTGAAGAACCGCAACAGACATGGTCACTATTCTCCGACTCCAAAGGAGCTCTCCAGGGCATTGCCTCGCCATATTGTCATGGACCAAACGAACAGCTAATTGCTGAAATACGACTGTTTCATCACCGGGCTACAGAAAAACAACATGAAATAGCGTATCAATGGATACCAGGCCACTGCAGCATTGATGGAAACGACCGTGCAGATGAAGCAGCCCGAACTGCTCATGATGATGCCCCTTGTGTAGCTATACCATTATCAAGAACGGACGCCGCTGCAAGGCTTCGATCACTTGCACGAGAACTGACACTCGCTCAATGGAATTCACCGGCATTCACCAACGTCCGCCTTCATAATTTGGACCCACACCTACAGCTCCGTCTTCCATCAGGAATAACCAGAGCAGAGGATACACTTCTGTGCCGTCTGTGGATTGGGGTGGCCTTTACGAATGCTTATTCGTTTCGAATCGGAATGACCAGCAGCCCGACATGTGACAACTGTGGCTGCGCAGGGACTTTCTTCCATCTACTCTGCGAGTGTCCCCGCTTCAGCGTGCCAAGAAAAGAACTGTCAAAAGCTTTAGATAGAATAGACAATCGCCAATTGTCGGAAGAAAGGGTATTAGGACACTGGCCGAGACCGTCCTCTGCACGCAAGGCACTGAGAGCGTTGTTGCGCTTTCTGCGGGCAAGTGGTCTTAGAGACAGACTGTAAACAGCGTCGTGGATCGTCTGATGACCTTCTCTCTCCTTTTGTTTTACAACGTCTCTTTTCTCTCATCCTTTATCCCCCTTACCCCGTTCCCCAGTACAGGGTAGCCAGCCGGTCTGAGAACTGGCTAACCTCCCTGTCCTTCCTCATTTATTCCTCCTTGAGTCGTTAAGCATCCAGTGATGAACAGCACGCCAATGCGTTAGCCAACCACGACGTGAAATCACGGAATATCATACCATTTGACCGTGAGGTTGGCGCCTTTGATGGTTGTGTTGCCGAACAACAACGGACGGCTTACCGATGTGATGAGACATCCGACGGAGAAGATCAGCAAAACACCACGTGTCCTTACTTCCATTAAAATTCAAACAGTCTGATAAAACAGGGCAGCTGGTTGCATCATCCCGCGTTACTTCATTTATCACCGACGCTTGACGCACCCTTGATTCTCGCCAGCACCGACTGTGCTCAAGCGTACGCTACCACTGGTAATGCTTCTTGGAATATATCAATGAATGAACAAACTTTATTTAAAGCCCGGCAGTTTTCACCGGGTGAGGGGGGGGGAAGACAACCCCTGTCCCTTCCCACTCTCCGTCGATACATCAAAACTGAAATTTTTGTCTGTCTGTATGTTGGTCTTTTTGTCCAGTGATTCAGCCATCTAGCGATAGTTTAACCCTTTGCTCAACGCCCAGCCATCTTGATCTGGTGGTTGCATTCATACTTGTAAATATTGTCAATCAAGAAGCAACTATTACGCATATTTGAGGCAACACATCAATATCTAGGTATTAGGTAGTGTGTTTCTATATTTAGAAAATTTATAGATACGCAACTCTAAAGACCACACTGTTTATTGCGCTGCGCTTACAATGCGACGCTACATGAATGAAAAAGTGGGTGTTTCCTACGCTTCACTAAAATGACCTGGTGCTGCCACCTAGCAGTAACTCTGCGTTTCAAAACACTTTCGTTTTTTTTTCAATTACTGCAGCAAAAACACATCGTAAAGAGTCCAATAAAGTTTCAATAAATCAATCAAGCAATTAACATTCCAGCCAGATGGGACCATATCTCACGCAGCGCTTCCAGACAGAAGACTATCGTCTTCCGACGCCCTTTGCAGCGAAGCACGGAAATACGCGGCCATTTTTTATAGCTCCCTTCAAACGTGAGAGGCCAGTTTTATTATGAGCAATGACCGTTCCCGGAACAATGTTTTCGGGCTCAATTGGCGTGGAGTCTTTCCTATTCTTCCCAGCGTTCTTCACGAACGCGGGTAAGGAATTCAATTTTCGGATTGTCGGAAATTTTCTGAAATGTGCGATTCCTGACATACACCAGCATATCGCCTTTTAGCTCAACAACGCAAAATATTTCAATGAAAGGTACATAGCAGGTATACCACTTCCCGAAGGCCTATTTGTTTCTTTGTTAGTTTGTTTCTTTGTTTGAATTGCCGGTGAAACGCATTCGTACACTTCAGTTTAGTTGGCATCGCACCGTGGTTGGCATTGAGCAATCATTGGTGTACACGACGTAGTGGTGCAGGCACTCGCTTTCTGACCGAACGGGCCAGGTTTCACGCCCCAGCTCCAGAAACAAAATTTATTTTAATTTTTTTTATTTTTCATAGCCGCGAATGAAGATTGTTTTGGGGATAAAGAGAAGGCTTCACTGTGAAAGCTGGGCTTGAAAATTACAACGACAGATCACCGGAGATTTACCATAGCTTTAAATAGGCCTGCTTTTAAAAGAATGGCAAAGAAAGGAGAAATGAACACGTTGAAAAAGCTTGGTGAAGTTGCTCTCGTACTCAGAAACAGTCCTAGACTTTAACTCGACTTATAACGCCTTCAATGCAGCGTGAACGCGTTTCCAACGCCGCCTTGAGGTGGTGGCAAGTCAAGAACAGTTTTAAATGCGGATGCATTTCTTAGTCGCACTATGTCAGGCATCCGGCGGTGTCCGCGCGCCGACGGGTGTTGTCTCTCTGCTATTACTCCCTCGCCCATAGCAACAGCTGCGGACGCCCGCAATTACTCTCGACCCTCGCAACCGGAGCATGCGGTGTGAGAGAGTGGAGGCTCGCTCTCTCTCCTCCCTGCGCTTCACTTTCTCTCCTTCCATTAGCTTCACTTTCCCGTCAGCTCGCGCCTCACTCTCGAGTATTCACTGGCTGGGTGCCTCTCAAGAACATCCGGCAAATGTGTTCTCGAGACGCCACTGTGAAATACCGATGCCCAGCCGAGAACGTTGACGTCCAGATCTTCCGTCCGCTCGCTCCGTCATTCTCGACCGTTCGCTGACTGGGCGCCTCTCAGGCTATAATAGAATGTCAGGTGAAGGTGAATGTCTGACTGCAACAGTACCCTCTCTCGGCGCAAGAAATACATTCGCATTTCCTCATATTTCCCTCAAGGACGTAAGGGCGTTTCTTGAATACGGGGGTAAGCAATCAAAGAGGGTGGTTCGATTGAATTAAAGGCAAACGAAATTCTTCATCGCAACTGCCAGAATGATGTACATTCTAAGAGAAAAACGAAGTTCTTTCATTTTTTGTGAGTGATCATTTTCTAAGTGTATGTCTCTCTTAAAAAAATACACGTGACCTCTCTTTCGAGATAATTGTACTCCCTTCAGAGAGTCGTGCGATCCAAAAGAAATTGAATGTTTATCTCGTAACAGAAAACAGAATCAGACACCAGGAAACTTAAGACGCGCCGATGAGTAACAAGCCAATATTTTTCCAGTACATATCTTTGCTGGAAATCGGTACACTGGTGCGTTAGAAGACAAGCTCAATTCTATAAGACCTAACAAAACCTTCCCGATGCAGTACCCAAACATTTCAGTGGTATTGGAAGCGACCAAAGAGGTATTTTATTGTTTAAACCTCCTCGGAGATGGTTACCTCTCACCCACATAACATGGACGTGTAGACTCAGCCCACGAGAAATTAACTCATCCTCATTAGGGAAAAATCCACTTGAGGGGCAGTCTGGCTTGCAAGCAAGGATCAAGAGAGCCAAGTTGCTCTGCTCAATCAGGCCCAGCGAGCCGCAAAGGACCAGTAAGGAGGAACCCCACACTCCTTCACCCGAACTTCCTCTATTAGGATAAAATTTCCACTGCTACTACTTAGGTTGCTCAATAGTCTGTTACTACTGAAGTTGACACACATGTTTTTCTTTCACAATCATTATTCTATACACCTTAATGATGGCCTCATAAGCCCCGATGAAATGAATGTGCACCATCGGACCAGCCAGCTTAAGATCCCGATCAACTACCTCTTATAGATGTAGTGGCGTAGATAGGAAGGAAAAAAGAAGTAACCAATGCCCATCCCGTTTAATCCCACTCCATGACCTCACCTCCTAAAATGTAAAGAAGGAAACTCAAGAAAGCCGCGCGAAGCTGGCCTAGGCGCTATCGATGCTATTGACTAAAGAATGGGATCTTTATTGGCTTCCTTAATTGCTTTATAAGCCCAGCAGACAATTAGGTCCCCACCTACTTGAATTTATTTGCTGCGAAGTAAGCGCGTAATGCTGGATACAGAATTACTGAAGGGAGCCGTCTTTCTCGTCTAATAAGTAATGCATGCGAATGAGGCTCTCCGGATTGGCTTCGAGTGAATAAGCAAGGAGGTCTCGACGACGCATTACTGCCACGGCGAATGAGAGGCATTCATTATTTCGAGGAGGCGTGCACAGGCTTTTTAGCAGTGACGTTGACTAGTTACAGCATGCCCATATTTGAACTGCGCCGCTGACTTTTTCCTAATTACGAGCGTTACAGATGAATCATCGGTTGGTTTCCTATTGCTTGAAATAGCTGATCATGGTTTTGTGTACAGCAAATATACGCCCGAACTACAGCCAGATCTCGAAATGGCTTAATTCAACAGCAGCCGATTTAAGATGGTAACAATGTAGTGAATCACACATACGGTGATGAAATAGTGTTTATATAACTTACACAGGATCGTTACGCATGGTTGGGTCGTGTGCTCAACGACGTTTGAAGGGCTCCTTGCATCTTTTAGATGTATATGTGCAGTGAGTTTTGCAGAATAAAGTTGAATGTATATGCACTTCACGTGGCTCGAAAGGAAAAAGCATACATGTACTGGCAGTAATGGAAGAAAAAACCACTGGAAACTATAGGCAAAATGCCTAACGTAGGCTTAGGTGTGCCATGGCTAACCTCCTCATTTCATAATGAATTGGAAGGGTGGTTCGTACGAAAAGAAGGAATTAAAAGGACGCTATTCGCCGCCTTTCATTGTTGGGACATGGCTCAGAGCTTTTAGGGATGGGGAATAGGGCACTAAGATTAAATAAAGAAGGAGAGGAGATATAATGTAGCGAGAAGCGTGACAATAAAGTGTTTTGTCAGTCGAGTGGTCGCAGTTAAATTTAAACGCATTAATGAAGAAGCACGAAGACAGTGATGATATCAGCAAACCAGTTGCAAGCTTGTGCGCCACCTGTCGTGTCTCTGTCTCGTCCACATCCCTTAGTACGAAGCGCAAGAGGGAACCATAATGTGACGAGTGGAGTACATTTTTAGTGCAACGTGGATTTAGAGCTGAAAAGAGGACGAAAATGTTTGTGGTGCGCGGCGGTGCCGCTCATTAGGGAGCGGGAAGAAGACGGAGGAGGAGATTGGGGCGCTCGTCGTCCAGGTTCGCCTTGGGTCCTTGGCTACACCCGTGAAAGGCTCGGTGCCGCAACGGACCGGTAGCCGTCGCAACCCTCGATCTCTTCTGCTTTCTGACTGCCTCGATCCGCCTGGCTTTTCGAGCGCTTCAACCTCTAACAACCACAACTACCCCTTTGATCGCTCTGCTGGGGTGCTTGCATAGCTTAAAAAATGCTTGTTTCGTTTTCTCGTCTGCAGCTCTTTGTTCGGCTGCTTCATAGAGGTCACTGGGCTTAAGAGCCTTTTCTTGTGGTTACCTTGTGCTTAATTGTAGCAGCGGGATCAACACGTCAATCCCGAAGTATAGTTCATGAATGGCGTCTAGAATCGATTTAGTGGGGAGTCGGTATCGATAGGCTTCTGGAGTCATGACATGAAATTCGCTTTTGAAATGACCAATATACAAGATATCAAAAACGCGTTTTTACTATTCTAACAACGAAACAGGAGAGATTGGTGTCATTATGGTGTCACTGGCTACCCCTTCTCGTTTAGCAAATAAAATGTGCAGTAACAAAAATAGTGAGGGAATAAAATGTAATACTGTAGAACACACGATGTGAAAATATAGCACTCTTCGAAACGGCAACGTTAACTGACATATTGTTCAGTATCATTACCCCCCTCCCCCCCACTGCGTATGCATACTTCAAGGGGAGCAGAAGGACAAAGATGGCGGGTTCAGGACATCATATGTCCTCTTGATCCGCGCTATGCTAAACTTTGTGTAGTTTGATTTCTTAGCTGCATGACACTTATCATCTGAAGATGACGCCCACTAGGCGTATTCATTATGGCCGCGCAGTGAAAGTAGCAATACATTTTGCTGTACTGCAGCTCATCTGGACCACCCGGGGAACACTGTGGCCCGGGGAATCTGTTCCAATAGGAACAAGGAGGTCGGCCAGCTTCTAAGCGCGTACTGCATGACGACAGCGAAAAGTGGAGGTGGAATAATAATTTCAGTTCAAAAGTTGACGCCTGTGTGCACAGCTTTATTTCCGTTTGAATCTCCCCTCTGCCCCCTTCATTTTAAGAGACCCTAAAGCGGAAAACCATTTCTCTCGTATTAGTAAATTTCTCTATGTTTGCTGCTAGAAGACACTTGGTAAGCGACGAGAAAACACGCAACGAGAAAATGCGGCTGGAGACGCCACATTTCGGTTCACGCAACACTCGCGGTGACGCCATAAAGTTTGACGACGTCTATCGAATCCTACATAATTTTTAGTCGGCAAAAATCCGCTGCATTGTCCTCGGAAAGAGCCATGAACGTAATATACCAAGTTAAAAAAAAACTTACTTGGATTGATTTGGCCAGACTTAAAAAAAGAATTTAAAAAAATGAAAAAGAGACGCTTAAATTCGTGACGTCACCATCGCACTTTTCGGCGGGAAAACAGAAAGTGAGACTGCTGAAATTATTTTTTTAATATTAACGACGTCTGCGTTTTTATATCTTAAAATGCAGATATGATTATGAGAGACGCCGTAGTGGAGGGATCCAGATATTTTGACCATTTGGTGTTATTTAGCGTGCACCGAAATCGTGCAGGACACAGACCCTTTAGATACCACCTCCACCCAAAGGTGACTGCCGTGGGCGGGATTTAAGCCTTGACCATTGGGTGTGCAGCGGAGCACCATAGCCATTGCTCCACCACGGCTGAAGACATTGATTTTCTCATCTATTAATAAACCTATGGGGGTGACATTGTCGACACCAAGAGTTCTCATTCGGACACATCGGCAGAAAATTCGATAGTGCTATTATGAGATTCACTTCTTTATGTAATAATTAACCTGTGGTGGTCAAATTATTAACTCTAGAGTTCTCACATGCAAGGCTATATAAATGATTATTTCACTTTACTGTCCCTTTAACACGCCCTGAGCTACTGTCCTCGCCATATGATGCACATAATCCCTCGCAACTAAGCTAGCCTACTTTAAAGTACACCCAAATAATAGGGAGCGATTTTCTAATGTCGACATCGTAAGTAATCGCCACCGAGAGCGAACAAAGTAGTGTTACAGTTGGACAATAGGCCTACACGAGCAACTCAGGGACAACAGGCGTACGCAAGCGACTTTAGCCCGAACGGGTGCTTGTTGTCACAGCCAAGTGGCATTTCGCAGCGACATCAACGACAATAGTGACAGATTGTGGGAGTGTGTCTACATCCCCTGTTTCATTCTCTCCCTTTACTCTCTCTTCTTTCAACTTCCCCCACTTCTGTTCTTCAGTGCGGAATGTCGTATAGGATTTTTTTTTCTGGTAAACTTTCCGGCTCTCATCCTCTCCTCTTAATCTATATCCCTTTCTTCTACAGGTGAACGATTTTTTTCTTTTGCGTTTTGCGTAAAGATCCCTCGAAATCAACACGATGAAGCGATATTCGCAGCTCATAAACGTTGCTCACAAAAAGAAAAAAAAGAATGATAGTAAAGATAATGATTTACCGTGGCGAATGCAAGCAGGGGGGACGCGTTGAAGTGTTGACACCATAACTAAAACAAAATTATAGCAAAGTGACTAAGCTTTCACCACGCAATGCGCCACCTGTCCTAACTTCCTTTCAACTTTGAGCAGTAAAAGAGAGCACGGTGCAACGCGAGTGAGAAATGGCATAGCGTGAGTGCATAGAGCACGAACGTAGGGGCGGCTTCCAAAAAAAGCGCCCCCTGATCGACTCTAATTAGCCCGAGTCACAAAAAAAGGGGAAAGTCCCGAGTTGCAAGCGCTGTGACTAACTCATGTTTTACTGTCCCGGCCAGATTGGAACGACGCATGCGGCCGCACTTTTCGGTCGGCGCTCCATCACGACATCCCACGTGGCACAAACCGCGCGCAAGTAGTGACCTCTAGCAGCGGGTGCAACAGTGCGGGCCCCCTCGCCACCAACGAATGCGAGCTGCAGGTCCAAAGGTCAGAACCTCTGGGTACTTGAGAGCGGAGAGGGAGTGAAACCGGCAGACACGGCAACGTGGTAAAAGGTAGAGGATTTGATTGCGCTGCCGCTGTTTTAGCGGGGGCTGCGATTTGTTCCGCTGCTGCGTCTGCTACTGGCACACTCGGGCGCTTCGCTTTGCGGAGGAACATTTTGCGGGGTCGAGGCTCTTGGACGAGGAAAAATAGCCCCGTTGCAATCAGTGGCGCGCGACGGGGTTCGTTATACCGAAGGTGTCAAGCGTGTCACCGTTGCGTGAAGCCAGTGCAGGCTAGGACAAACTCCCCGCTGCGGTGGTCTAGTGGCTAAGGTACTCGGCTGCTGACCCGCAGGTCGCAGGTCCGAATCGCGGCTGCGGTGGCTGCATTTCCGATGGAGGCGGAAACGTTGTAGGCCCGTGTGCTCAGATTTCGGTGCACGTTAAAGAACCCCAGATGGTCGAAATTGCCGGAGCCCTCCACTACGGCGTCTCTCATAATCAAATGGTGGTTTTGGGACGTTAAACTTCACATATCAATCAATCAATCAATCAATCAATCAATCAATCAATCAATCAATCAATCAATCAATCAATCAATCAATCAATCAACCAATCAATCAATCAATTAATTAATCAATCAAGGCTACGACAAACGTGCGAAGTGTTGAAGTTTTGCACACAGGGTGGCTAGAAAAGAGAAAATATATTGAGGAGAAGTAGAAAGAGATTCGTAGCTTTGCTTCGTTGTCAGCGTATAGTATAGCGATGCATAAACGTGGCTTGGTAGTGCCCAAATTCTTGGAGGCGATGCTGCATCATAAGGCAGTATTTTTTTTTCTTTTTGCAAGCTTTGGTGCCTTTGCGGGTATTATTAGAAAGGAGTACCCCGTGACTGAGAAAAGGCAAAAAAATTGTAGGGTAATGTGTAAAAATTAAGGGGAGCTTTTTGTAGCACGAGAGTCTACGCAAAGCTGGAAAATTAAACCAGTTCGGCGTATAATCACATTTACCTTCATTTGTTCGCTGCATTTCCTTCTGAAAGGCGGATGCATAAAATCTTGCACCAATAGGTGCTCACACTACAGTGCCGTCATGAGCCGGACGGCCGGCTCATCTAGTGTGCCTGTTCGTTAATAATGTGGAGCTATTCAGTAACAATCAACTAGTCCAGTTAAATGCCTTTACGACTCACGCCGCCTTCAGAGAACATTGCCAGTGCATGACTATAGAACCATTTTAAATGCGAAGCATTTCTTAGCGAACTTCGGCGACTTTGAGCATATCTATCTATCTATCTATCTATCTATCTATCTATCTATCTATCTATCTATCTATCTATCTATCTATCTATCTATCTATCTATCTATCTATCTATCTATCTATCTATCTATCTATCTATCTATCTATCTATCTATCTATCTATCTATCTATCTATCTATCTATCTATCTATCTATCTATCTATCTATCTATCTATCTATCTATCTATCTATCTATCTATCTATCTATCTATCTATCTATCTATAGACTATCTAGCCGCCTACGACTTTTAGCTCTCCTTGCCGTTTCAATAATGGTATAGATACCAAACTTGGTATAGCATAACATGACTGTACGAAGAACATACTTGACTAGTCATAACATGAAAATTAATACATGTTTGTCATGAATATCATGATTTACATTTGATGATCCGGCAGCTCTTGTGGTGGTTTCGTTCACAAGGCATGTTGCAAAACTAGTATGGCATTATATGATTGCTTGGTGAACACAAGCGACAGACCATAACATGAAAATCGTGGCACGCACGTCACGTAACAACATGACTACATAATTGCCTTGCTCATGATGTGCTCAGGGCCGTTTCGTTAGCGTCACATACACCAAATATGGTATTACAGTACGTGAATGCATTACGAAGGTATGTGACTGGTGCAAACATGATAGTCATGAGAGAGAGAGAATTAACTTTAATAAAGGTCCTGAAGGGGCCTGGGCACCCCTTACGGGGGCCAGCCCGGTGGCTCCGCCCATGTGGGGACTGGGAGTCGGAGCTCGCCAGCCACCTTTTGGGCCTTCTGGACGGCCTGGTGTTGAAGGGCCCTGTCGGGGCTCCTGAGGTGGTTGAACCAGTCGTCCTCGGTGGCAGGGGACCCGAAGCTAGCGTTTAGCACGGGACACTGCCACAGCATGTGACTTAAATCGCACCTTGAATTTTGGCATTTGGGGCATTCTGGCCTTATATCTGGTAGGTATTTGCTGCAGATATAGGGGCTGGAGTAACTGTGCGTTTGCAGCAGTCGAAGCGTTAATTGTTGGGCTTTATTTAGTGCTGAGTGAGGTGAGGGGAATTCTTTTCTAAATAACTTATAGTGCGAGCAAATTTCATGATATGATAGGAGCGGCTCCCGGTGCGTGTTGGTGTCCCCGGCCAGTGAGCCGGACCGCGACCCCCCGCGGCACGTAAGATCACGCGCGAGGTTATGGGCCAGCTCATTACCGTTGGGGACCCCTGGTTGAACGTTGATCCCTTCATGACCAGGGAACCAGTGGATATGCTTGTCTACAGTTATCTGAACAGATGTTAGAACTCTTAATGCCGACTGGCAAAGTGTACCGCGGCGGTATGCCAGTGCAGCGGGTTTAGAGTCGGTAAATATTGTGTCGCGCTGAGGGAGTGCTAGAGCAAGGGCAATGGCCACTTGTTCAGCCTCGCAGGCTTTCTGAGTTTTTACGGTAAGAGCATTAAGAGCTTTTCCGTCTGGGGCGACCGCTACAGCTGCAAAGTAGGGTTTGTCCACGTATTTAGCGGCGTCTACGAAAACCACGTCTGTCGCGTGTAGGTTGGCCGCTTTTAGTAAGGATTGAGCTCGTGCCCTTCTTCGAGCCTGATTGTGCACCGGGTGCATGTTCCTGGGGAAGGGTAGCACTGTGATTTTAGCGTGAAGGTGTTGCGGTAATGATTCTGCTTCGTTCACTTGAGTTGGGATAGGAAGACCTATGTGTGAGAGGAGTTCCTGACCCGCAGCTGTCGAAGACAGGCGCATGAGTTGGGACATTCTTTGTGCTTCGATGATTTCTTGGAACGTGTTATGTACCCCAAGGGATAGCAGGCGCTGCGTGCTTGTGGACATGGGTAGACCAAGTACTCGTTTTGTGCATTTTCGGATGAGGTTGTCTACTTTAGTTTCATCGCCTTTGCTCCACGGGTGAGCGCAGGCAACGTAGTGAACGTGGCACATTAAGAACGCATGAAAGATGCGTAGTAAGCTTTCTTCTGTGAGTCCTGCGTGTCTATTAGCGACGCGTCGGACGAGGTGCATGACTGCCTCAGCTTTTTTGGTGAGATGTGTGATGGTTAAGTCGTTTTTGCCATTCTCGTGTAGGGTAACGCCCAGAATTCGAACCGACGACACTATCGGGATAACCGAGCCATCCATTGTGGAGAGGTGTATAGAAGGTTTGGCTTTGGTGCGGCCGTACTGTGGTGGCAGAAGCAGCAACTCGGACTTAGATGCCGATAGTCTGAGGCCCGTGGGCTTTAAAAATGTTTGTACTGCAGTGACTGCTTCCTGAAGGCTCGCTTCGATTTGTCCATCGCTCCCTCCAGTACGCCAAATAGTAATATCGTCGGCGTAGAGCGCGTGTTCTACACCTTCGATGTGTCGAAGCTTTTGCGAAAGTTGCCTGAGGGCTAAATTGAAAAGAAACGGTGAGAGCACCGACCCTTGCGGGGTGCCGCGCGGGCCTAGGTTGTAGGTGTGTGACTTGAGATCCCCAACTTTAAGTGTGGCCGTTCTGGCTCTTAGGAAAGAGCGGACGTATTCGTAGAAACGGCGGCCTAAGCCTGCCTCCTGAATCTCGTGTAGTATATGAGCGTGGCTTATGGTATCAAAAGCTTTTTCTAAGTCAAGAGCTAGGATTGCTCGGAGGTCTTTGCTCCTTACTTTAAGTAACGTCTCCTGCAGCATGAGAAGTACATCCTGCGTGGCCATAGCCGGCCTGAACCCTACTTGATTGAATGGAAAGAGGTGTTTTCGCTCTGAATATTGTGTGACTCGACGGAGAATGACGTGCTCCATGACCTTACCCACACAGGATGTGAGGGAGATGGGTCGTAGATAGTCGAGTTCCAGGGGTTTGTTCGGCTTGGGAATGAGTATGACGGTCGCGGCCCTCCATTCTGGCGGGACGCTCCCTTGCTCCCAAACCTCATTCATGTGGGTGGCTAGTGATTCAATGTCATGGTCAGCCAGGTTGCGGAGTAGCTTGTTGGTGACTCCATCAGGACCCGGGGCTGACTTAGTATTGAGCTCTGCTATTACCGCGCGTATTTCAGCGCTAGTTATAGCATGCTCAAATGGGTCGTCTGCGGCCCCCGTGTAAGGTGGATAGTCTTCATGTGAGGTAGGTTCTGTGCATAGATACCGGGCTGCTGTAGCATCTAAAATCTGCGCGTCGGTAAGTTGCTGTCCTCGCGCTTTGTGTAACAGTCTATCTAGAGTTAGTCGTTGCTCTGACTTGGTGGGCTTGTCGCCGAGCAGATGCCTGAGAAGGTCCCATTTTAGACCCTTTCTCATGCGTGCGTCAAGCGAATTACACACCTCATTCCACTGATTGCGTGCTAGTGTGTGACTGTACTCTTCGATTTGTCGGTTGAGCAATGCAATTCTTTTTCGTAGCCTACGATTGAGTTTATGCATTCTCCATCTTTCTTGAAGACTTTTGTGAGCCTCCAGGAGATGTGCGAGGTGGCTGTCCATGTGGTCTATGTTGCGTGTTGTAGAAATATTTTTGGTAGCTTGTTTTACGTCCCGCTGTAGCCTCGCAAAGAGTTCAGAGAGTGAAGAGTAATGGTTGGTGTCTTGTTTGCGTATTTGCCTAAAAAAGTTCCAGTCTACTACTTTAAAGTCTCTGGGCTCGAGGCTGCCTATATTGACTGTTGTGCTACAGATAAAGTGATCGCTACCGAGGTTAGCTTGCAGATTAACCCATGTGGGGTTCGAAACGTTGCGTACTAGGGTCAGGTCAGGGGATGAGTCCCGTGACACTGAGTTACCTATGTGTGTGGGGGTAGAGAGGTCGTTAAGTAACATGAGATTGTGTTGAGTGATGTGTGTTTGTAAGTGGCGTCCTTTCTGTGTTGTGCGATTGTAACCCCATTGTACATGGGGGGCGTTGAAGTCCCCCGCGATGATGAGGGGATGGTTGCCTGCTATCTGCGTCGCTTTAGTTAGTAGTGTGGTGAATGTTTCTGTGCTGTGTGAAGGTGAACTATACACGTTAAGGATAAATACCGATTGCTCAATCTGAGCGCTGGGGATAATCTCTATCATCTGATGCTCTATTTTGAGGTCTGGGCGTACTGCATGTGTCGTGTAAGCATAAGGCTTAGCCACACAAGTGGCTATTCCTCGAGCTTTGTTACCACAGACGGCCTCGACTCTGTATCCGCGAAGAGCGAATCGGTCGATACGCGTTTCCTGCAGGAGAATGACGGCCGGTCGTTGGGTCATAGAGCCAATGAATTGTTGTAACGTTTCTCTCCGCGTACGGAGGGTACTTGCGTTCCATTGCCAAATTGTGAATGATTGTGACGACGCCATTTTAGGGTCTAGGTATTTGCCCAGCACGCTTACTGCGTGCCAGGTCCTCCTCCAACACCTTAGTCCTCGCGTCTATTTGTGCTGGCCATGTAGCCAACTCGATAAGTTGTTTCTGCATGCTCTCTAGTTTAGCGTTGAAAGCGCTATACTCGGCCGTGGTCTCTGCGCGGTACTGCTCTAGTATCGCGTATATATTGGCTGTAAACCGGTCAAAATCGGATTGCTCTTCGGCCTGGAGCGTCGGGCCTGCCCGTTTTTTAGCGCCGCGTATCGAGACGGGGCCGCTGATAATGCTACCCTCGCGCGATTCGGGGGCCTGTTGTTTTGCTAGCTCTTCTTTAAGCGATTGGATTTCTTTAGCCTGCTCCGCATACATGCGTTTTAACTGTGCTAGTTCTGGGTCAGGTTGCTGTGGCGAGTGTCCCTGACGCTGCGCTGCGTGGGCCTCACCTTTGCATGCCACCTTGTCGGCCCAGGTAGGCTGGTCAGTGGGAGTAGGATTTCGTGGGCCTAGAGGAGGTCCTTGCGGTTTGGTGGTCTTGGCAGCAACCGGGCTGGTTGCTGGGGTGGGTGCTTGCTGCTGGGCTTGCTTTCGTCGGCGACGGCGCTGACGACGACGGCGCACCAGGTAAGGCAGCTGGTAGCGATGTCGGCATTCGCGGTCGCCCGTGAAGTGTGCTTCACCACATAAGGCACACACTGGCTGGTTGCACACGTGTGGATTGTCCGTTGGTAAGTGACCGCAGTGGTCGCAGACCTTGGTTGAAGGAGTGGGGCACACGTCTTGGCGATGGCCCACTTGGCCGCAGGTACGGCAGGTGTCTATTTGGCGCTTATACAACGTGCAGCGGTAGATGACCTGGCCGCAGTAGACGTAGTTGGGCACTTTGAGCCCGTTGAAGATCAGAATCACAGTTCCAGTGTTCTTGATGCGACGCGCTCCCAGTAGGCTTGAGTTGCGCGGTTGGATTAGCATGCGGTTGAGTGCTGCGTCGTCAAAGTCAGTGTCGACGCCGCGAATCACGCCTCGGCTCGTGATACCGGCAGGTGAGAGGTAGGCCGTGACCGGGTGTCTCTGGTCGGTGAGGATGATCTCTGTTACTCGGCTGTACGCTGCTGCATTAGTAGCGCTGGGCGTACTGACGACAAAAATGTTTTGCATCGAGTTGGGACAAATAATGTCCTCTTCCGTTACCGACGGCGCTAGCTGAGCTGCCATGGTTAGTGCGGCGAGAATCCTGTGCGGGCTGCAGGCTTGCACGTTGAGGCCGCCTCCCGGTCGCACGATGACTCGATTGTGACTACGTGGCATCGCTGGCAGTCGGCTCGCAGCTGCGACGCGTCGTAGAGTAGCGTTCGGCGTCGCTGTCGCGCCTCGTTGCGTTCCAGACTGGCGGGCTGCGTGTGACTTCGCTCGCGATTCTTGCCGTCTTTTTAGAACGGAGAACCATCCGTTTCCTTGTAATTCCTCAGGGGTGACGTCGTCCCCTTCCATGGCAATCTGCTGCGGCATATCGCAGCTGACGTGCGAGCGCCGTAGGCGGGGAGGCTGGCCTAACCTCGCCTAGGCTTAGCTCGCTGGTGCAGCGAAAAGGCCTCTAAAATGATGAAAAACGAGCCCACCTTGGTGAACTAGGTGTCGAAATGTTCAGGTGAACTTTGCGGAAGAGGGTCCGTGCAGCTCAGGAAGATTCGAGGCCGTTGACTGGTCAGAATCGGCATTAGCAGCGGAGCGCGATAGGTGTGCGTCCGCACACCAGTCTGAGAGACGCTACCTCCCTGATAGTCATGAGATGTGTCTTGTAACAACATGACTATATGCTATGCTCATGATGCACTGGCGGCCGTTTCGCTAGCTTCACTTATACCAAATTTGGTATTGCGGGACGTCAATGGAAGAAGAAGGTATGATACTGGTGCAAACATAATAAACATGAGATGCGTGTCATGTAACAACATGATTACATACTACACTCAAGATGCGCTTGCAGCCGTTTCGCTAGATTCACATGTATCGAACTCGGTATTACGCGACACGAGTGGACGACATAGGTAAATGACACATCCAAACCTGATAATGATGACATGCGTGTCATGCTACATCATGACTATATGCCACACTCATGATGCGTTCGCGGCCGTTTCGCTAGCTTCAAATATGCCAAATTTGGTATTACGTGACGCCAATGTATGATGAACGTGTGTGAACATAATCAAACATAATCAAACATAATCATCATTAGATGCGTGTCATGTGAGAACATGACTACGTGTCACAGTCAAGGCGCCAATACAATTCGTCGTGACGTGGTGCGTGTGCTCGCCGGTGTTCATTTCGTCGCGTCACGCCGGCGTTGCCACGCCAGGCGCCGGTCCTGCCATATACTCACAGGGGCGCGCCGCGCTACGTTGCTTTGACGCATGCGCGTTTCAGCGCATCTGGTGTCTCTCCATCACGAGAAGAGGGAGACGCAGTGTTGTGTGGGTAACGCATCGACGTTAAATGCAGCATGTCGCATTTCGCGCCGGTTGCCGTTGGGCTGCGCTGACGGAAGGTGGTCGCGTTTGGCGTCAGAATATATAGAGTGCTCGCGCTTTGCTAACAGCGTCACTGTGCCCAGCGTGCGCGCGCGTCAGCGCTACATTGAAGTATACTGGGCCTTTCATGATGCGCTCGCGCCCATTTTTCTAGCTCCACATATACCGAATATGGTGTTACGTGAAGTCAATGAATGACGAAATATATGACTGGTGCAAACATAATATTCTTGAGACGCATGTCATGTAAGAACATGACAACATACCACGCTCGTAGCATGCTCGCGGCAGTTTCGCTCACTCCACATATACTGAATATGGTATCACATGATGTGAATAAATGACGAAGGTAAACAAAACATCCAAACGTGATAATTATGACACGGAAGTCATGTATGACATGATTTACCTCCACCTTGTAACGTTGTGTTGATTTTGAAGTGACATATCAACATTTCTAATTGATGCTTCGCATATCATCGATTTCCACTGTACGTGGGATCTGCCGATTTTTCGTAGTAGCGGAGACAATATATAGTTTGTCGTGTTTCGTTGATTTCGGCGGGGCCTCTTCGCACCTGTTAAGCTCTGTCTGACTAAAAGTCGCGCAGGGCTTGGTCAGAGAAAATCTACTGGCTACGTTTCAGTTTCTCTTGTTAACCACTTATACAGAATGCCTGATCGGTGAGTAAGTGCATGCCGATTCATGTTGAGAATGATTTTATATATACGACACATGGAAGACGTCGACCAGACAAGCTGCAAACAGTGATCAAAAGTTCTGTGCAGATGTGACCGATAATAAAGCGAGACATGAAGGAACCGCTAGAAACCTCAACGCTGCTCTTTTAAGCATCACTTGTCAGTCAGCTACAAATAATGCTAGAGCAGTGATTAAGCGCGTTCTGATTCACGATGGTAATTTTCCGTCCATGACACGCGGTAGACCTCGATCGCAACAGCTGTGCCCTAAAATTGGCAAAAATGAATCGCGAGACGAGTCTAGCGAATAGGAATATCGACAATCAATGCCCACATATAGAGACTGAAAAGCAGAAGTAAATACAGTGAAAAAAATGACATTAGTTTCTACAGTGTGACCTTGCGTAATCAGTAACAATAGAAAACCCGCTTCAAGTGAAAAATTTCCTAATTATGTATTTGGAAAATAATTAAGTCGCACACGTTAACACGTTGTAGAGCCTGCGTCAAAAATTGTGAGGCTCTGAGGTCTGAAAAATGTATTTCCCAGTGATTTGTCACTGTATTCGGTCGAACTGCACAGTACAAGTTAGCCAGTTCTAAAAGAGGCGGGAAATTCAAATTGGAGGCTGCCTGTTGAAGCAGCGCGTACATTTATCTTTTCCTTTCCTCTAGCTTTCCCTAAACATTCAACACTAGTCGTGCATATGGAATATGTACTATCGATAAGTTGCACGTATTGCTTGGCACCGGTCGAAATTAACCCAAAAACAACTTACTTCGCGAGAATATCTGTCATTTATCTACACACGATTTTGTTGAACGTAATCTCTGTGACTTTTATTGCACTTTTGGAGTAGCTTGATTAATTCTGCATTGCTCTCTAAGCATGAATATAACGCTCAGAACCAACTGAATACATGAAGTGGAGGCAACCTTGAGGACTCTTTACATTCCTAATTTCCCTTGAACATACACCGATTACTTGCGCCATACATTAAACAGCTCTAAACAGGCTCCTTAGTTTAATCGACTGATGACAGTTACAAAACCAAGCACAAACATGGAAGTTTGAGTGATGAGAGAGAGAGAAAAGAAAACGAGAGTATTGCAGCTATTGCTGGAGCCTTAATTAATTATAAAAAGTGCAAGCTTTGCCCCAAATATCTCACAACTTGTCTGACATCTTAACCAAATCTTGACAATGTTTGCTCCACACTATATAGCTAAACTGTTATACATTACCCATAGTTAACACTCTGGTTAACGTATAACAGTTTCGCACTTTGCTACACTTGAAGACGTATTTTTGTACAAAGCGCGTATTGAAGATAATCATAGTGATCATTTATGAGTCATCAGCCCCAACATGCTCTTTACATCAGTGATATATGAACAGCAGAAATGCCAACCACACATCTTGAGCGTAGCATAAACACCGGGAGAAATGTACGGCTAAGCTGTTATTGTCAAACGTAGATACTTGTATTACATAATTGTCGACGTGCATAAAAATGCCTTAATTTAGCACACATGAAACTGCTGGCGTCCTGATTGCATAAAGACGTACAGCAAGCTTTGTTACTGTGTGCCTTCAGATTGACCGAAAAAGAAAACTTAGCAATATTCGTTTAACAATTAGAGAACGCACTCCCTTGTTGCTGCATGCCACGCGTAATTTTTTCCACACTTCAATCTTTGCGAGTTACTTCCTTTTCTTTAGTCAGAAAACTTGCGAGCTACTTCATTTTCTTCGGCCAAACAAAAAAAAAACGATAGCCCCGTCTGTTTCCTGTCTGAGTGCGAATAGGTTCGAAATTGCGCACGAAGTTTCAATGATGGATTGCAGCCGTTGAAAGCAGTCGATACCTTTGCAGAGATCACGGCCTTTATTGAACCTACAAACCTTGCAGTCCTTCCTCCTCTCCCACTCCCTTTTTTTTTTAGTGTCAGCAGCTGCTCTCAGCTCATTGAAAAAAAAACACTCGCAAACTTACTAGAACTTGTTCCGAGATTGCATTTTCCATAACACGCTCCCTACGAAATTACATCATCTCCCGCTAAAGGAACATGAGGAAGGAAAATAGGAGGAAAAGATCGGCAGAGAGATTAACCAGCATATAGGCAGCCGGTTTGCTACCCTGCGCATGGGAGGGGGATGGGAAAGATGAAAGATAGAAAGAATAGAGGGAAGGGATATAAACGCAGCGCATTCAGCAGCCTATGCGCGCACACTCAGTCATAGTCGTGAGGGGATGCGAAGCAGCACTGGAGGTGCACACCGCGTTTGCATCGGCCTTTTTTAGCCTCTATAGTGTTCTGAGAGTGTAATGGGGAGAGGCTACAGCCCCTTACCAAGCCTTTTACGCAGAAGCGAACGCGCTTGCACGTGCCAGCGCGTTCTGACAATCTACAACACGTAGGTTCGTTGTGCGTCTGCAGAATCTCGTTCCCCGATGGCATGACAGGATTGCTGAGAGAGTGTAAGAGGGAGAGGTCACCGCGTCTTGCCCAGCCCTCTACACATCCCGGAACGCGCTAGCGCGTGGGCACGTAGTGGCAGCTCTCGGGCTAGCAGTTGCGCATGCGCAATAAAAGTGGTCACGCAGCACACCGGATTGAACTCCACCATGCAATGCTTCATATATAATAAACGCAACTTTGTGAATGAAAACATGCTTGTCTGCTGCCGTGTTCTACGGGCAAGCTGCCTCAGCGCGTTGGACTACAGTGCATCGGACTAACTGGTAAAGCTATTATATAAATACTCAAATACAAAAGTTTTTCAAAACAAATCGGTGCTCTGTTGCCGTAGCCTACACCACTGTTTGCTTCATCTCAGTATTTGAATATGTTTATCATCATGTTGTTTTAAATGGTGGGGTATTACAAATTCAAACTGTGCTGTAGTGTAATCCAGCCTCATAAGTTTATAGCGTATTTCTTAGGGGTACGCGAATATTCGAAAATTTTGAATAACAAATCACATAGCCTTACGTTTGATTCGGTACTCAATCGAATAGCACCTTCTAAAAATTCCAAATATTCTTCAAATAACTTTCGTAGATTAAGCACTGACGGAAAAACCCCCGAGGAATTACACGTTAAAAGAGCGAAGGGTACAAGGTTCTACTCTACTCATCTGTTCTGGTGTTTGTTTTGAAATAACTGAACGAACAAGCTGCGGCTGCACTGAGATTTAGAAATGTGACTTTTTCACATGTTTACATTGATAAGGGCATAACCAGGTAATATTCGCATGTAAATTGTTCTTACAGGTACAGTATTCAGCGCTGCTTGTTGATTTATTTTCGTTTAAAAGCACATGTTGTGATGAGTAGCTTATCTGTTTCATTTTGTCTATATCTATATATATTGGGCTTTGTCTAACATTGTTACATTTTAATAAGGAAGTTTCATTTAGGACCCACGTACAAAATAGTACCTTGACTACCATAGTCACTCCTGTATTTCACCCTACGGTTACTATATAGCTACGATTACTATGTACCTATGTGAGCTTGCTTCGATTTTTGAAGTTGTGGTAGTTCTTGTTAAATAAATCTACTCGCAATATTCATTCCATACTTCTACTAGAGAATATTTGTATCAAATAAATTTTTGCGGAATCGCAGGGCTCTATTAAAAATCGTTGCCTTCCAGTCCGAAAACGACTCGAATTGTAATCGAGTCGTATTCGTATTCATTTTCATCACTATTCAATTCGTATTCGAGTCTGTTCGAAAATTAAGTATTTGCACAAACCTAGTACCTCTTTTTGCCTAGAGATGCAGATTTCATGAGTTCGGTCGCCGGTCCCAATTCCAATCGGGAGGAAATGCAAGAATGCGTGCGATAGTAAGAACTGTATTCTCCTACAGAAAAAATTGGCAGATCCCACGTGTAGTGGGAATCGATGATATGCGAAGCGCGAATAACAAATGTTACTATGTCACTTTGAAATCAGCCCAACGTTACGAGGTGGAGGTAAATGATGCCATACATGAATTCCGTGTCATGATTATCATGTTTGGATGTGTCGTTCACCTTCGTCATCTATTCAAGTCACGTAATACCAAATTTAGTGTATGTGGAGCTATAGCGAAACGGCCGCGAGCAAGCTATGAGAGTGTGATGTTGTCATGTTCTTACATGACACGCGTGTCAGGATTATCATGTTTGCACCAGTCATATATTTCGTCATCCATATTTTTTAATATTTCGTCATTCAAAATTATTTCGTAATCCATAATTTGGTCATATATTTCGTCATCTATATTTCGTCATCCCGTAACAGCAAATTTGGTATATGTAGAGCTAGCAAAACAGCCGCTAGCGCATTATGAAGGACCCAATATACTCCAACGTAGCGTTGACGCATGTGCACGCTGGGCACAACGACAACACGTTTGCAAAACACGAGAACTCCATAGTTTGACACCAGGCGCGACCAGCGTCCGTCGGCGCGGACCGACGGCAACCAGCGCGAAATGCGCCATGCTGCATTTCGCGCCGATGCGTTACTCAGGCACTATAGTTCCCTCTTTTCGTGACAGAGGGACGCCGGGCGCGCTGAAACGCATATGCGTCAAAGCAACGCAGTGCGGCACGCGCCTGCGAATATATGGCAGGACCGGTGCTTATATGGCAGGACCGATGGTAATGCCGGTGTGGCCCGACGAAATGAACGCCAATGAGCACGCGCACCGCTTCACGTCGAAATGTATTGGCACCTTGACTGCGGCATGTAGTCATGCTATCACATGACACGCATGTGGTGATTATCATGTTTGCACCAGTCGCATACCTTCATCATCCATTGGCGTCACGTAATACCAAATTTAGCATATGTGAAGCTATAGCAAAACGGCCGTGAGTGCATCATAAATGTGGCATGTAGTCATGTTGTTACATGACCCGTATGTCGTGATTGTCATGTTTAGATGTGTCTTTTACCTATGTCGTACGTTCGCGTCGCGTAATACCAAGTTTGGTATAAGTGAAGCTAGCGAAATGACCACTAGCGCATCATGAGCCTGTCATGTAGTCATGTTACATAACACGCATCTCATAATTATCATGTTTGCACGAGTCGAATAGCTTCGTCATTTATTCACGTACTGTGATACCAAATTTGGTATAAGGGAAGCTTGCGAAACGGCCGCCTGCGCACCATAAGCATGACTTGTAGTCATGTTGTTACATGAAATGCATGTCATTAATTCCATGTTAGGGTCGATTGCTTGTGTTCGCCATGCAATCATACCATACCATATCAGTTTTGCAACATGCCATGCGAACAAAACCACCGCAGGAGATGCAGGAGTATGAAATGTAAATCATGACATTCATGGCACACATGTCACGATTTTCATGTTCTGACTAGTCAAATATGTTTTTCATACAGTCATGTTATGCCATACCAAGTTTGGTATCGATACAATTATCGAAACGGCCAGGAGAACTAAAAGTCGTAGGCGGCTTCAGAGATAGATAGATAAGCTCAAAGTCGCCGAAGTTTGCTAATAAATTCTTCGCAACCAGGTAGTGACACTGTGTGCCGCGGCGCAAAATTTGTAGACTCGTTTCAATGAATCACTTTATATGTCTATGCATTTATTATTCCTAGAAACCATGCTAGAACTTATGCGCAGAAATCGTCAAAGCATGCCCCCTTTTTAACTTCAGGCATCTGCAGGCAATATAAGCAATGATATCATAATTGGAAAGTGTTTGGTTTATAGAAAGAAAACTTAAACGCTCCACGAAGGAGACGAGATTATTGACATACAACGTTTGTATTTGATCAAAGTTTGAATACGCCTCGGTTGTTTGGGACCTTCAATGTAAAAAGGATGTCGTCTTGCTTAAAAAAGTTCAACGGAAGGCGGTCAGATTTATTTTTAGCAAATATAAAAGACATGATTCGCCAACACAAATTATGCAACTTAATGACATCCAGACATTAGGATCTCGAAGGAAAATTAACCGGTTAACGTTTCTACACAATATTCTTTCCGGTAAAGTCTCAGTGGGCACGTCGGCTGGCATCCAGCGAGCATCATGTTAAATCCGCTCCTGTTTTTCATGCAGCTTGCTCTGATCGCCTCGACTACCGAAGCCAGCACAGCGATCACGGTATCTACGCCTGTTTCACGAGCAATCCATGGAGACTGCGCGGAGGAATTCCTAAGCCTGGGCACCGACTGGGGACACCCGTGCGCAACCTCGTCGATAACAACGAGCCAAGATATAAACGCCCCATTTCCTTCGGATTTCTTCAGTGGGCACGTCGGCTGGCATCCAGCGAGCATCATGTTAAATCCGCTCCTGTTTTTCATGCAGCTTGCTCTGATCGCCTCGACTACCGAAGCCAGCACAGCGATCACGGTATCTACGCCTGTTTCACGAGCAATCCATGGAGACTGCGCGGAGGAATTCCTAAGCCTGGGCACCGACTGGGGACACCCGTGCGCAACCTCGTCGATAACAACGAGCCAAGATATAAACGCCCCATTTCCTTCGGATTTCTTCAGTGGGCACGTCGGCTGGCATCCAGCGAGCATCATGTTAAATCCGCTCCTGTTTTTCATGCAGGTTAGTAACAATGCTTCCACAATTAAATCTAATGACATTTGCCTTGTCCAGCTGACGTGCCCACGTAGACTTATTGAAATGTACTTTACTGCCTGTGACTTCGTCTTGTCGCTACTCATGCTATGTGGTGACGTCGAGCCTAATCCAGGGCCTACCACTCAGCAGGTTCTAGCTGAACTACTTGAGGGCCAGAAAAATATTCAACAAAGGCTGGGGGATATTGAGGTCAAACTGCAGAAAGTTGATGAAGCTACATCTGCGATAAATGAAATCAAGAATTTGACGCATGACATTGATTTACGAGTTACAGTTTTGGAAAGAAAGCTTGTTGACCTAGAAGATTACAGCAGGCGTAACAACCTAATTATTTTTGGTATAGCTGAAAAACCAAAGGAAACGTATGAAGAACTGTCGCAGCTTGTGTTGAAGGAAGTGTTCTCTGATAAATTAGGTATAAAAGTTACTTCGGCAGAAAAAATTCACAGATTGGGTCGGAATCAACCTAACAAGCATCGACCGGTTATTATCAAACTGTTCGATCACCGTGAGAAATTAAACATACTAAAACATTGCTTCAGACTAAAGGGCAGTAGCTACTCTGTATCGGAAGACTACTCCCCTACTACAAGGCAAGCACGCAAGAAACTATGGCAAAGCACTGCGGAACTTCGGAGGGCGGGTCAGAAGGTAAAGTTAATCTCGAACAAAATTAAGATTGGTGAAGAACTATTCACCTGGGATGATGCGCATGACGAGAGAATCCCGGTGCACGATAGCAGAGATAAGACAAAAAGAAGGCAAAAAAAGCAATGAACTGACACCAGACACAACGAATCAGAAAACCTAACGCTTCTGTGTTTGAACGCCCACAGCCTTGTAAATAAGTTGATTGACTTCAGTTGCTTAGTACAGTGTCATAGTCCATCAATTATATGCGTCACTGAAACCTGGCTTAATGAATCCATATCTGAAAACGAATTTCTGCCCTCTGGTTACTCGGTCATTCGAAAAGACAGGTCGACTGGTAGAGGTGGTGGCGTTGCGCTCTTTATCAAAAACGACATTGAATATACAACACTGCCTGATCTCCTCGAAACAGAGTCTGTCTGGTGCAAGATCAGGGTATGCGGCGTGTTTATAGTGATTGGAACTGTTTACCGGCCACCAAGTGAAGATGACCATTGCATATCGGCAATCACGGACTATATCGTTAAGCAGAGACTACTTGACAGCAAACTGATCCTATGCGGGGACTTCAATGTACCCCACATTAACTGGGAGTCTTTCACCACGACCGGCCGTGACAAAGTTCTCTGTGATTCAATGATTGACTTCGCTGTATCCCATGATTTTACTCAAGTTGTTCAAAGTCCCACCAGGGGTGGTTCAATCCTGGACCTTGTTTTTGTTACAGCTGACCTTTTGAATGATGATTCAGAGTGCGAGGTTGTAGAAGGTATCTCGGATCACAATGCAGTCTTTGTCCAATTTTCTATTCACTACGAACTTAAGAAACCAGAATACAAAGTTCTTACTGATTTCTCACGTGCCAACGATGAAGGCGTACTTTCCCTGCTAGCAGATTCTTATGCAAATTTTCTTCTTTCTAGCAACAGTTGTGGTGTAAATGAGTTGGTGGAACACTTCGGCACGATTGTGTCCGACTGCATATCTAAATTTGTTCCAAACAAATGCGTGAAGCGCAATCCTAAACACCCATGGTATAACCGAGAAATAATACAGCTTATTCGCCGCATAAAGCGACTACGTCGCCGATGCCGCTCTAGTCCAAACCACCAATTCACTTTGTGTACGTTAAAGGTAACACTCAGAAATAAAATGCACGAAGCTAGAGATTTCTATTACAATAACACGCTGTCAACGTTCATTAGGGAAAATCCGATCAAATTTTGGAAGACAATTAATCCACCCTCCAGGAGAACCTCCTCTTTCATTATAGAAAACGAAATATGTTCAGATGCTCAGACGATCTCGGAGGCCTTTAATAGTTATTTTAAGTCTGTTTTTACCACTGATAACGGTAAAGTTCCTTCTTTTGACGCACCCTCTGTATCGGTAGCTATTTCGGATATTGAGTTAAGCTGCTCTGGAGTTCGTAATCTCTTACTCAACATAGATATTACTAAAAGTACTGGCCCGGACGGTATCCCTAACGCTTTTCTGAAAAGGTATTCTGAATGGTGTGCACGATACCTCATAATTATATTCCAGAAATCGCTTGACTCCGGACGGGTCCCACGAATTTGGAAGAGCGCTAATGTTGTTCCTATTTTCAAATCGGGTAAGAAGGAAATAATTTCTAACTACAGACCAATCTCATTATTATCCACGTGCTGCAAGCTACTCGAGCACATCATTCACAAGCACATTATTCAATACCTAACTGACAACAGTATCCTTTCAGAGCATCAGCATGGTTTCCGCTGTGGTTTTTCGACTGTCACACAATTGATCGAATTTACACATGACATCGCCTCATCACTTAATAACCACGAACAAGTCGATGCCATTTTTATTGATTACTGCAAAGCTTTTGATAAAGGTATGTCATAAAAAACTTCTGCTCAAACTTGGTAACCTTCTTACAGGCCCAAATGCTGACAAATTACTTGATTGGATTACAGATTATTTGTATTTGAGGAGTCAGTTTGTTCGCTACAACCATGAACAGTCGTCACAAGCTCATATTTCCTCAGGTGTTCCACAAGGCTCTGTCTTGGGACCCCTTTTATTCATAATTTACATTAATGATGTCACTCAGGTTGTCATTAACACTCCAGTTAAGCTTCGCCTATACGCCGATGACTGTGTATTGTATTCCAGTGTACGTAGCGTCGCTGACCAAGTTTTGTTGAATGATGTGTTTTCTTCCTTTTGCGAATGGAGTAGAACTTGGCAAATGGAGCTTAATTTTCCGAAAACTGTGACAATAACTTTTACAAATAAAAAGGAGCCATTGCAATTTAGATATGGCGACTCCAATCACATTCTGGAAAAAGTTCAGGAATTTAAGTATCTTGGTGTTGTATTCTCTCCAAACTTGAAGTGGCACAGACACATCGACCTTATTTCTGCAAAATCGCTAAAGAAATTAGGTTACTTAAGAAGAACGCTAAAGGGCGCCACAAGGGAATGCAAGCTTATAGCCTTCAAATCACTGGTCAGGCCTCTTCTTGAATATGCGTCTGTTGTGTGGTCACCACATCTTGCAATTGACATAAACAAACTTGAGGCCATCCAGCGAAAAGCGATAAGATTCATTTTTAACCGTTATGACCGTGATTTCTCCCCTTCTGAGCACTACCGTGCTTTATCGCTAAACTGTTTAGAACACAGACGTATGTGTGATCGGCTTACCATGCTACATAACATCGTGCACAATTCCGTCCGCATAGCCACACCCATTTCGTTCACCAATCATCCCACCCAGGTGACTCGCCGATACAATCCGTTGAATATTGTGCCATTCAGATGTGTTATTGATTGTTATAAATACTCTTTTTTTCCGTGCACAGTTGACACTTGGAATAATCTGGACGCTACTTTAAAACGACTACCGCATGCGCTGTTTGTTGAACAAGTGTCCAATTATGTAAATTGATGTTCTTAATTCTGCAGTGGTTCCTTTTGCTTGATCATTTATTGTTTGTTGAACAGGTGTCTAATTATGCAATTTTTATATTTTTTATTTAATTGTGACGTTTTTGTTCGTTTGTTGTAACCACTCCTGCAATGTCTCAAACATGAGACAGCAGTATCTGTAAATAAATAAATAAATAAATAAATAAATAAATAAATAAATAAAAAATGTTGCCATCTGTGTGAAACGTCTATCTTCCAGAAAAACAAGACATAACCATAAATATTCACTGGCTCCTGTATTTGCTCGTACTACTGCTTTCAAAAATAGTTTTTCGCTAGGACTATTGCCGACTGGAACTTCTTACCTATAAGTGCTTTTCAATCCGAAGATATCGAAAAACAACTTCAAGCTTTTCTTGTCTAGTTAAGTTTTGTACCAGGTATGAACATGGCGCGTTGGCAGTGGCCGAGTGAATTATTTGTAGAATTTCGCTGCGTATGGTTATTGTTTATCTGCCGTAACAGTGCTGGCTAAGAGCTGTATAAGTCGTCGGATTATGCGATGTGACTGTGTACAACTTTCTATTTTTTGCCGTGGTTGCCCCTTCTGCTAGGGCCTAAGTATAGGCTTGCAGAAACTGTAAATAAATAAGCAACTAAATAAATAAAAATTGGCAGATCCCACGTCCAGTGGGAATCTATGATATTCGAGGCACGAATGAGGAAAGGTGATACGTTACTTTAAATGAGCACAACGTTACGAGGCGGAGGCAAATTAGTCCGTGCCTTAGTTCCTTGTCATGATTATCATGTTTAAAGATGTCATTTACCTTCGTCGTGTATTCACGTCACCTGATACTAAAATCGGTATATGTGGAGCTAGTGAAACGGCCACAAGCGCATCATGAATGGCCCAATACACTCCGACGGAACGTTGACGCGCGTGCACGCTGGACAGAGCAACGCTGCGCTAGCAACGCGAGCACTCTATAGTCTGACACCACCCGCGACCAGCGTTCGCCAGCGCGAAATGCGACTTAGTGCATTTCGCGCCGATTACTTTACCCAGACAGCACTGCGTCTGACTCTCTTCGTGACGGAGAAACGCCCGCCGCGCTCACAGGCGCATGCATCTAAGCAACGCAGCGCGACGCACGCCTGTGCAGGCAGATCGGCACCTGGCGTGGCATCGCCGTCGTGACGCGACGAAACGAACGCCGGCACGCACGCGCGCCTGGTCCCATCGAAGTGTATTGGTGCCTTGAGGGAGGCATGTAGTCAAGTTCTTACATGACACGCATCTCATGATTATCACGTTCGCACCAGTCACATGCCTTCGTCATCCGTTCCCGTCGCGTAATACCAAGCTTGGTTTATGTAAAGCTAGCGAAACGGCCGCGAGCGCATCATCAGCATTGCATGTAGTTATGTTGTTACATGACACGCACTTGATGATTATCATGTTTGCACCAGTCACATACCTTCCTCATCCATTGAAGTCTCGTGATACCTAATTTGGTATTAGTGAAGCTAGTGAAACGACTGCGAGCGCATCATGAGCGTTGCATGTAGTCATGTTCTAACATGATACGCATCTCATGGCTATCTTGTGTGCACCAGTCATAACCTTAGTCATGAACGCACGTCACGTAATACCGTATTCGGTATACGTGAAGCCAGCGAAACGACCACAAGCGCATCATGAGCGTGGCGTGTAGTCATGATTCATGACCTACATGACATGAATGTGGTTATTTTCATGTTAAGGTCTGCCGCTTGCGTTCGCCATGCAGTCATGTCATAGCGTACCAGTTTTGCAACATGTCATGTGAACGAAACCACTGAGAGAGCTGCAAGATAATGAATTGTAAATCATGAATTTCATGACATACGTGTCATGATTTTCATGTTATGACTAGCCAAATATATTCTTCATACAGTTATGTTTGTCTGTACCAAGTTCGGTATTGATACCATTATTGAAACGGCCAGGAGAGCTATAAATCGTAAGCGAAGATAGATAGATAGATAGATAGATAGATAGATAGATAGATAGATAGATAGACAGACAGATAGATAGATAGATAGATAGATAGATAGATAGATAGATAGATAGATAGATAGATAGATAGATACGCCCAAAGTTGCCGAAGTTCCCTGAGAAATTATTCGTATTCAATAAAATATCTATTGGCAACTTGCCCAATGATGCCAGCCATGTATGCATGACTTTTCTTTTTCAAGCAGCAAAAAAAAAAAACGTGGCTGATCATTCCTCTTTAAGGATCGGTATAACGCGAAACTTAAACGTGCCTTCACACAGGTACTTGAGCATTTTTTGTGCATTGTTTCGCCACAAGGGCGAAGAAATGAATGCTACAGTAAAGAATAGCAATGTCACGCGAAAAACGGCAAGCAGCTCGGAACTTGATGCGCACATCTCAAGTAGAAAGCACGCGCGACGTGAGCATACACAGGACAAGTGCGGACAACCAACTGTCACAGAGACTTAAAACACGCCGCTGAAGCAGGAAGACGCATGAAACGAACGCTCAAGTATACACAAGATAAGCGCGAACAACTGTCACAATTGTCATTTCTTCGTGTGTGACCGGCGTGCTCCTTTAGTAAACGCGGCCGCGGCAGCGAGGGAAGTGACCGTAGTGCTTTCTATAAGCGCTGTAACTTTAAAGCAATCTTGCGGTGGAAGTGCGAAAGTACAAAGTGCCTGAATCCCTAGATAAGCGCGCGCGCTTGTGAGCGACCACGCCAGGTACCATCTATGCGCACTTTGACCACGGCACGTGGTGGCGCGCCTCCATAGCAGCGCGCGGGGCGACGATTTTTTGCGCGAATGCACCCAACGCGCGCTGCTTTCACCTTCTCCATACACATGACGAAAACGCGCTAAGATTGCTGAGCTCTGAGGACTGCCAGTGGTACTTGGTGTATATAAATGGCTTTCTCATAGCATACTTGTCCATGTGTGCTCCGTGGCGTAGCAGTTTGTGCCACAAACTGCGGATTTGAAAGGTCTCTGGTTCGACGCCCCCCAAAAAAAAGCTTTTCTGCGTGTTTTTTTCGTTTGCAATTTGTGAGAATTTATTTTACAACATCATATCTGTCACGAAAGGGCGTCAGTGGGGCCGTTATGGACCACGGCATAAAACAATTTCGTGTTAATAAAACGAGCTATTATTAATTTCGCCTGTCCATTATTTTTGTGAAGGTATCATTACGCACCTATTTGCATGCTTTGTTTTTGTGGCTCGCGCAAGAGATCACTAAAGCTGGTAAAACGAGTTCTCTAGTACAATGGCAACGATGACAACAAAAAAGTTACTACGTGCTTTATATATATTTTGGACACTGCCCGAAAAAATTATGCCTGTGTTTACAATATTATGCATACTTAATTTTTAGTTATTTTCTCTCGTCCTATTCATTTGTCAGTTTATAATCAATACCTTCTTTCTATTATGAAAGGCTCAGAAACGGCCTACCTTACAATATTACCACATCTGAGCGTAACGAAAACCTTAGCACAAAAAAAAAACACAAAAAACAAGCGCTTTAAGTTAGGAGAAGCGCTCATGACAAAGCTTTAATTAGTTCTCTTCTCATTAATTTAGCTTGAATGGAACATTTTTCAAGTGAGCGGACCCCAAACATTTCGGTTTGGTGGCTTTCCCTTGTTTGTGGGACAACCATTTCAGAATGTGGCAAAGACGTCTTAGAAAGACAAAATTATAAGCTACAAGAAAATTGCGAGCTCTGTATCTAGGTTGGGACTGGAGTCCAATTTAGCCTATCCCTTTTCCACGGCCTACGAGGTTAGGTTACGCTTAGTTTTGGGTTCACTGCGGGTTGACCCCACTGGCTTAATTTAATCGCAGGTGTGCGCAGAGTAAAAAACCGCTGAAAACTTTCACTGTGGAGCTCACGCACATGTGCCTAAGAGGCTCCAGGTGCAATACCCGTGGGCAAAAGTTTTTTTTTTTTTTTTGCTTCTTTGCGTTTACGTCAACAGGTCATGCTCCCCGGCGCGTTCACGTAATTACTACGCTATGCGCCATTCCCAGTCAGAATGTTTAAACAGCGCACTGTCTGTGGTGATTGGTCTTAATTAACGTAGTCGTAAACCACAGTGACGTAACTAATGAAACGAATGACTTTGTCAGAGAGAGTTTCTGTACCCAAATTGTCAACATTTTGGGCCTAAAAATGTGAAAGTACTAACTGTTGGAGAAAATTTTTCCGGTTTTAATGCATTAAACACACAATACAGCTGTTGGTGTGTTACTAGAGTGAAAATGTGTTAGTATGTACACGGTCGGCTGAACTATATATGCATGCGTGTGAACGTTCAAGTGAAATGTGAGCTCCTGCAAGCGGACTGCACATGGCCATTTATTTATTAGTTTTCTTCAGTTTGCTACTAAAGTTTTTTTTTCACTTGTTCATTCTCTATTTCGGGGAACATTTTTCTGTTGTGTGTGGCCGAGCTTCTATAAATTAAGTAGCCAAGGTGATATGAACCTCAACCTCTCCACAGCAAGTCAGATACAACAGAACCGAACAGAACGGAAAGCGTTCCCATTGTGATCAATAGCACACTTGAACATTATTTTCTTCCATAACAAAAAAAATTGTAGCGATAAAATATTGACATCTGGCACCTTCATTTTGCGTTGCGACAGTGTATGATTTATGGCCAAAAATATGGATCTATCTACAAATCAGTGCAGACCAACGGAGCGTCACTCTAAATAAAATCACATAAACTAAACTACCGCGCTCTCTCTGGCACTACTAGCACTCTCGTTAGCTAGCACTTCTAATATTCGTGATATATATATATATATATATATATATATATATATATATATATATATATATATATATATTATATATATATATATATATATATATATATATATATATATATATATATGAAAAGAAGGTGTCCTTAGATCCAGTGGAAAAATACCACAAAGTGGAGGACGGGCAAAACGAAACTTTTTATTTTTCCAACGTAGAAAAAATAAAAAGTTAGAAACGTAAAAACGTACAAAAAAATAAAAATAGAAAAAGTAAAATAACTGCTGATGTTGGCTACGTGCTGGTTAAAGTATATCTGGTGTTGCCTACGTTTTTAATATGTAGTATGTCAGCTATTCCACTGCCATAACAATAATACAGCCTTCATTGATTCCTGATACAATGGTACATATTTCTACAAACGGCATTGTGAAGAATTCACTTCGAGGGTGGGGTATGGTCTGCCCGCCCTTTTTGTATGTATGTATGCATGTATGTATGTATGTATGTATGTATGTATGTATGTATGTATGTATGTATGTATGTATGTATGTATGTATGTATGTATGTATGTATGTATGTATGTATGTATGTATGTATGTATGTATGTATGTATGTATGTATGTATGTATGTATGTATGTATGTATGTATGTATGTATGTATGTATGTATGTATGTATGTATTAGTATGTATGTATGTATGTATGTATGTATGTATGTATGTATGTATGTGACGCTTATGATGAATGGGTGATGTGGCCTGGCTCATACCCCATGTTTATTCTGTTCTGCACTTCTTCCTTCTCTGCCTCTACTACTAACTCCTAACCATCCCTACCTTCTTACGTTACAGGATTCCCCCTCCCCCTGAAAGAAGTCGCGTCAGACAAACATAAATGAAAACTGAACATGCACGGCTTAGAACTGAACACTGTCAAAAAGAGAAGATCATTTCATGTCCGAGGAAGTTTCCGTTAACACACTATAGCTTCACCGGGGTATCAAGTATCCGGGGTATCAAGTATACAGCTCTGGAGGGCGAGGCTGGCTGTTGCGCTCTAGACAACATAAGCATGCTTTGAGCGTGGAATGAGATGGAAGCATTCTTGCGATGAATGAACGTGGTGTGATGGCCTTGAAGCATTGGCTGGATGATTTGCGCAGGTGTCGTGCTATTTGTCTTGATCGGAACCCATGCGGCGCCAACCGTTTGCGTGCTTGTTGAACGAGGCTGGTGCGGTGATTTCTGCGTCCTTGCGGAATACAGGGTATGGTTTGGCGCCTTACTCGACGTTGTATGTCGTGTTGCCTGAGTCTTGATCTCGACTGGAGAAAGCTTACTAGACGTCCCTTGGGAAAATATCCTGGATTCGATGCTTTTTTTGTTTCGAGCGAGAAATCTTGAATATGTCGTTGGCTTGGTTGACACGTTTGCAAACGGCTTTCCATAAACCGCGTGTGTTCTTCCGAAGATGATTCCATTCGTCGTCGTCCTTGTTCGTATAGCCCTTGGAATCTCTGTTGTTCTTGGACTTGCTGGCATTGATGATGTTGCTGCGAAAAGACCTGAGGTGGCAGCCCTTTTTCACCGTGACACTGACTTTCTGGGCAATTGAATGTGGTGTCGAGTGGGCAGTCTCTAGGCTGTTGTGCTGCATTTCGGGTAATGAAGGTAATGCTTCAGAGTTGATAGATACATAATCAGGGGCTTCTTCTTCGCTGTTCGCTACGAGTGGTTCTTGCGCCTGAATTTGGATGGTAGGTTCAGGGCTTGGCTGAGTATTCTCCGAGCTCCGCAGCTCTATCCCGACCATTTTGAGCATGCTAGATGTGAGGCGGGCGTTGCGAGCGACGAAAGAGCCAAGTGACGGAAAACCAGGAGGTAGCCCAATTGTGCTAGATGGAAAATAAGCTGATCCAATGTGTGGAGACTGATTTTCACTCTTTGAGTCGTCATGGCGTTGTTCGGCATTTTCCTCATGTGTCAGCTGGTCTACCATGAACAAGGCGTCCTTATGACACGAATAGTGACCGTTAGGAGCCTTTGAAGAGCTGCGTCGTAGAAAACCAGGTGGTGGACCATGTATGCGAGACGAAGCATGAAAGGCATCAGTAGGGTGAGCGATGTCTCGTGTCGTATGTTGAAGCGATGACTTCGGAAATGCTGACTTTCGCGCAGAAGGGATGCGCGCTTGATGGTTAGGTTTTTCCCAATATACGCATGGCCTTCTGTGTGTAAACTCATGTGCCACTTCGTCTTGAGGCAGTTGTCGATGCGCGCTGGGCTTTTGAATGGTTGGGGACTGCTTAGGAAATCGACGATAGTGTGCGGTTGTCTCTAGATGGTTGGCAGTGAGTAGGTCTTGGTCATAGTCGCTAAAACGGGTAATCATCTCCTCTTTGATTTTTTGCCATGACTCGTCATTCTCGAATATGTGAATTTGGTAAAATTTGAATGCCTCACCGGTGACGTAGTCGCTGAAGTTCGTAACCATCTCCCGTTCCGACCAAGATGCAGCGGTAGCGTGGAACTCGAACAGGTTGAACCAGTCCTGTACAGGTCCATCATCCGCTGCTCCGGTGTACTTGGGGATGGGAAGGTCGGTCGATGATTCTGTCATGGTGCTGGTCACTGTGTGCGGCTAGGAGATGATTCCGTAGTCGATGTATGGTCAGAGCGTCTTGTGTAGAACTGCGTCGATGATGAGACACTGATGAAGTGGCTGTGAAGTCTTCATCCTGTCGACTCGTGTGACGCTACGATGAGTGGGAGACGTGGCCTGGCTCATACCCCATGTTTATTCTGTTCTGCACTTCTTCCTTCTCTGCCTCTACTACTAACTCCTAACCATCCCTACCTTCTTACGTTACATGTATGTATGTATGTATGTATGTATGTATGTATGTATGTATGTATGTATGTATGTATGTATGTATGTATGTATGTATGTATGTATGTATGTATGTATGTATGTATGTATGTATGTATGTATGTATGTATGTATGTATGTGTACATGTATATACAAAATGTAAAGAATTTCGGAGAACCCCTGAGCCACACATTTCGCTGCGCCAGTGTTTTCTTTTACTCAATCCATTGGTAGATGCGAACTACGCCAATAAAAAAGAAGCAGAGCTGGGATTCCACCTGCCCAAATTAACTCGAAAGCTACCGTAGACACATTTTTTTTTTCGGTGACGTGGTTGCCATTTGCCTACTGCTTTGTTTCACTCCCACCTTCCCTACGTCCCCAACCTAGCCTTAGAACGGCTCTCACACATCTGAGCTGCAATCTGTGTAGTTGCATGGATAAACGCGCGTTTTCCAAATCCACTGCTTTTTTTGCAGTGAAAGAGAGATTCCTGGCGAAAGTGAGATAATAAAAGCCCCAATGAAACCCTAAAAACTGAAATTACCATTCGAGTTCTTCACAAGCTATCTTCTCAGTCAACTTCTCTCTTCTGTTTCATATGAGTCGGACTGAAGAGTCTAGAATAGGTCGAGTGCGGTTAGGATCTTCGCCGTAAAGATAGCGCCACAAACACCGAAGCCATCACTGGAATTTTTTGCTTTCTCCATATTGCGATAAGTTGGTCTCTCATTGTTTGTCCCCTCTTTCTTTGTACACAATATTTTTTTTTCAACTGGTATTTCGTATATAACCATTGGCTATCCCCTGCACGATGACGTTCTGTATCGGAAAAGAAATTCCACGACCGAACAGTTGGTAGCTCGCAGGACGAAGCGTGATCCACCTTTCGACATGAAACTGTCGTGAAAGAGTTTGGAGCATCGAATGCTTTCAACACAAAGGGATTGACCCTTTCTTTTTTATTGGCTGTTTTAGACGACGATGTTGAAAATGCTACAGTCTTCATAGCTTTGTTTATTTGCTTGTAACCACGGTGCTTCCGAAAGTCTTTTCTCATTTGACGACATCTAGCTTGTGGATAGCCTGAGCCAGCTCCTTGCCCATTACTTTTTGCTGCCATACCTCCATCGTGTCACTTCAACGGTTATGGAACCACCTTATCTCTCGCACCGAGCGCATTCAAGTCGACGTAGGTATGAGATGCTTCTTCGTTACTAGTCCTTCTCTCATGTTCGCGAACATCGGCCCAAATCTGACCTTTCGTCTGACCGCGCAATGCCTCTACTATAGCGCTATCACCTCAAATACTACAGACTGGCAGAGAATCTACGCGCCGACCTCTTCCCTTGCCCAGTGCAGGGTAGCCTACCAGGGCTCAGCCCTGCCTTTCTCTTTATGTACTCTCTCCCTCTACATGCCGCGTGAATACTGAGCACGATGCAGAGAGCACGTCTCCCTTCCCCGTTTGTTACACAGCTTTCAGTCGGTGACGACGGGCGAGTAGCGAAACGGGAGCGCCGTCTTTGTCGATGTGCCCCGGAAATCGTATATAGTCATCTTGGCATCCGCGTGCTTTCGCATTCATATTATTCTTTCTTCTCGACACTGACCCAAGAGAACCTCGTGATCTGGGCGCTGAAAGAGGGTACCGCGCCTGCCCTAACGTCTTTATCGGCTTACGCCCGATATCCTTCGTTAGTGACGCCATAGGCTGTCGGTCTTTCTCGCGTTCCTGGAGTATAAAAGAGCGCGAAACAAGATGAACGCGCAGGCGCTGGTCGCAGCCAATTTGCGGCATTTGTCTTCTATTTACGGGTCGGACAGTGGCAGTGATGGCGTGTCGCTGCTATAGTTCTTCATTATGTGACTCCCGCACAGGAGACGTGTACAGGGACTCCAGAAGCTGCCGAGAGTTTGAGGCCAACAGCAGGAGACGGGAGCACGAGATGATAAAGTTGGCGGGTTCCGAGCAACAACAACGTGGATAAAAGCAACAACAATGACGACAACAGTGACAGCTACTACAACTGCAATGGAGACGATGACAACAGCAACAAAAACAAAAAAGACAACGTCACTTGAAGGACTCATTTTTACAGAAAAAGGGGGGGGGGCACTGAATGATACAAACGCTTTAATTAAAATATCCCAGGGCTCATTATTTATGCGATAAAACATTTCAGTAACTTTTGTGACTAGTTCACAACTGCAGAATCGCTTTGACCACAACTTAGGGTAAATCAAGCGTGAGCGCCTTTTTAACCGAGTTTGCAAACGGTGCCGCAGTATACGACGCTAAACATTCCCACAGCAAAAGCACGCGGCGCCGACAAGCAGAAACGACGTCTTAGACTCTTGACCATGCGCTCAAGATGAATAGCTCACGGATGGCGAGAGTGGAACAGTTGACGCCGTTTATACGACTCCCGAAGTCTACTCTCGTTCCCGCCGCACAGCAAGTATAAAGCTGTCCCCATAACTCTCTCTTTGTCGCTGTAGATGCGGCACTACAGTCAATACGCAGGCCACTTCTCGGGACTTCCCATGGAAAGTACCGAGAATCGGCCTTTGTATTATAGATACGACCAGGACCAAAGTTTAGAGTTTGGGACCCCATACCCTCAGAAATTTATCGCGCAGTGAGCCACTGCATGCGAACGATGGCTCTGTCTTCCATCCGTATTTTCTCCCAACGTTTGGCAAACATTTAAGAACGCTGCCAAGACACCCCCTTATTTCCCGTCGTCGCTGTATATTTCCAGCTTGCCTTTGGCGGTACTTGTTTTCTTGACCTGGTCAGTAAATCGCGCTGTAAAACACGCCGACTTATTTTATCGTTGCGAGCGGAGTTACGCATATGGGACAGCGTTTCATTTCGAGAATTGCCTGGACTCCGAGACGAAGAACATTTGTGACGTATATGCGGAACTTGATAGCTCGAAGCTCCAACAAAGTGTTTTTGTGCGCCTGGGTGGCACCACCGAATGTTCTGTTGAAACAATGAGGCGCAGTTTATAAACGAGCAGCGCCGACCCGCAAACGTCACCGTCAATATCACAAAGAAAGTTTATGCGCTGTCTAATTAGACATCTTGTAATGTATGACTCAGACAGAACAACGTAAAATAGGTCACTGTGTGCCGTAGCTTTGGCAAGCAATGCTTTTATATCTCTCCCGTCACTCAACTAATCACAGGATGCTGAACATTCTCAAAAGTTATGAGTAAGGGCGGACACTGGCGGAAGAAGGCAGTTCGTGTGATTTGTACGCTATATTGATGCTAAAACATCGCCATTCACCAAGCTACCACGTGGTCCCGCGCCTGCCCCGCCCTTATGCGAAGCAATCGCATTGCGGCTGTCAAGACAGTGCCGAGGACGCGTGAACAGGTGCATTATGTCCCGTAATACGAACACTTGACGAAGAGACAAAAAAAGGTAGAAGGAAATCAATATCGCAAATCTTGGTAATAATGCAAAGGTTCTCACTTAAAAGACTATGCGATGCCAAGTGTATACGCAAGGTTTCTGGATGCAAACGCGGTAATTATCAAACCGGACTCGTCTCCAAAATGTGGGTGAAAACAATTCCAAATGCCAATAAGGAGGGTAGTGGGCGCTCAGTTGACGAGTGCATAAAAGTGCGGCGCGTCAAGAGAGTACAGCGAGCAATAACACACACACACACACACACACACACACACACACACACACACACACACACACACACACACACACACACACACACACACACACACACACACACACACACACACACACACACACACACACACACACACGCACGCACACACACGCACGCACGCACACGCACGCACGCACACGCACGCACACACGCACACGCACGCACACACGCACATACACACACACACACAGACAGACAGACAGACAGACAGACAGACAGATAGACAGACAGACAGATAGATAGATAGATAGATAGATAGATAGATAGATAGATAGATAGATAGATAGATAGATAGATAGATAGATAGATAGATAGATAGATAGATAGATAGATAGATAGATAGATAGATAGATAGATAGATAGATAGCCTTAACGCTCCAGAAGAGTGGTTAGACAGCATCTGTATTTTAACATGGCGCATTTGCCAGCGCCTCAAAAGCGCTGCTAGGGCACAATTTCGAAGGCTCTGAAACACAAAAATTGTCGTGTATTGAAACTTCGGTGCCCGCTAGCAGAACCGAGAGTGCACAGTTGCCCAGAAGGAATGCGGTTGCCCAGAAGGAATGCCCGAAATTGTGAACTCGTTGCTTTCAAAAACAGAAAAAAAACCTATCAGGAAAGGTATACTATTGACGGATTTAGTTTTTTTTTTGCACATTGTGCTAGATAGATTGAGGTGTGATGGAGGCCCGTAAACAGACAGACCTCACACTGCATAAACTACTCTTAAACCAAACTAACTCAAGCCATGTAATTGCGCCACCACAAGAAAAATCCGAATGTGGAGCTGCCATTGGACGTAATGTCATTTTAAGAAAGCGTTTATTAATTTTTTTAAAAATTGACCTCACTAACAGTCTGAAACGGCTTCTAGAAACTTGTGGAGTCCGTGGAATTCCCCGTGAGAACTTCTGCTTTAAAACATACTCGCAATAAAACAATAAGAACTGATTCGGCCACTCACGACGAAACATGACTCTTTGAACAAGCGTGTTTCATTACAGCGACATTAGTCTTTTAGTGTACGCTATCTAGGATACCGTAAATACGCACGCTCTGTAGCTTGTTCTTGGTCAATTATTTGCGTAAGATCGCTTGAAGACCGAGGCATACAAACCAAATGTCATGATTACAGACCTGGAAATTTCCAGATTATTCTGCAAGATCAGCCTATTCAAATGGTTAGAGCTCATAAATTCTTGGGAGTAATTTTAGACCGGAGACTAACATGGTAGCCTCATGTCCAGTCCCTTGAACAAAAAGTGAATCAGGCCATTCGTATCCTCCGGCATCTCTGCGGGGCCAAATGGGCTAGTACTACAGAGTCGTTATTAGCCCTACATGTTGCCTGGATACGCCCCATCGTAACTTACTCACTGCCTCTGCTGCACGGACTTACAGCGCCCAGCGAAAGGAGACTTCACTTGTTATTGGCAAGGAGCTTGAGGGTATGTCTGGGTTTGCCACGGTCAACTTCCAGTGCTTTAGTGTATGCGGAGGCTGGAGAGCCACCTTTGGCAGTACTCCGAACTAAAGAAACATCTCGAAATTTATTTAGAATTTTCACGCAACATGAAAGTCATTTTTTATCTGGTGCACTAACATAAAGGACGGCAACGAGACTACAGGATAGTATATCATCATTTCAAGCAGTAGTACCAGAATTTAAACAATGGAAACCTTCAAAACCACCTTGGACGCTGCCACTTCTCAACGTTATTCGTGAAATAGACGGCATAGAGAAGAAAGCAGACATGTCACCTCTAGTAGTGGCACAGATGGTACTTCATCAGCTTCATGTAATGCACAATGAAAAAACGAAGATATATACAGACAGATCATGCACTGAAGAAGCGTCAGCCTGTGCGGTCTTTATACCCGAAATTCAGAAAAAGAAGATGTACAAATTATCGCAGAAATCTTCATCGACGACAGCAGAATTGGTGGCTCTCTTTGAAGCAGTTAAGCTTATCTGCGAGAATCCTGAGCCACAAAAGTGGGTGATATGCACTGATAGCAAACCTGCTCTTCAGCTAATCAGAAAGGTGAGATCACCTTACAAAAATGGTGAAATAGCACAATGTATTGCAGAAACTGTGGAATATGCCTCATCGCAGGGTCACAACATCGTATTCAAATGGATACCCAGCCACATTGGAATAAAAGAAAATGAAGAGGCTGATAGCCTAACGAAGAAAGCATTGAAGGAAGGACGGGATTGCGCGATCCTTATGTCTGGGGCGGATATTTGCCATTTTATAACGCAAGGAGCTAACCATTGTTCGATGGAGAAGTGGTTTGAGAGCCCTAAATCAAAGGAAACGGTACTTTGTGAAGTTGACCCACACAGAAAATTTTCCATAGCAACAGACCTCCCACGACACCTAGAGACAATTATCCACCGACTTCGATTGGAAGTAGCATACACAAACAGCTTCCTGCACAAGATACATCGATACAACTCACCGGAATGTCATTGTGGTCATGCAGAAGAAAAAATGTTCACCATATTCTTTTGGAGTGCGTGAAATACGCGAATGAAAGAGAAAAATTAAAGAACAAATTGGCAAGTTTGGACAGACGGCCCTTCATAATAAAAAAACTACTTGGACCATGGCCTGAGATGCATCTCCAGAAAAAGGCAATAATCTTCCTGACAGACTTTTTAGTGGAGACCGGACTGGACAAGCGCCTATGAATAGACAGCCAGAGATGGGTATATATAAAATGTGGTGATGTATATACTGACAGTAGAATAGTAAGGTGTGCGTGTAAATAGTTTATGACTGTGTGAACTGCTCTAAGAAAACTGTGTATTGGCATGATATTTGAGCTGGTTTCAGTGTGCTATTATGTTTTTTTCTTTGCCGTATTGTTAATTTTTGGGTACCGTTTCTGTAATATTCTTTTTTTTTCGCTGCAGAACTTTGTGATATGGAGTAGCCGAGGCAATATTCACCTCAACCTCTCCACAGCGAAACAGTCGAAACAGAACAGAGGAAAACAGTTTCGTGCCCATGGCCTCTGCCTATTCATTATTTGCACAATTTATCGCGGCGAATACGACTGGGGATGTGTGAGCAGCAGGGAAGGCAAGTGACAAAGAAAAGTAATGTGAAGTGCGGAACCCATCGCTTACCTAATTGATAGCATTGGGTGGCAGAAGCAGCCGACAAATATGGGCAGTTATACAGGCGCCCAGAGGAAGCCGCCAATATCGGAAAATTTTGCTCGAGGTGCTGCGCTGACGGGTACTGCGAACAGCGCCGTTGACGCCATGACCAAATCGGTGTGGGAAGTGTTACTGGAAGTCTGACGTCGGGGCTGGTTGTCTTTTGCGTTTGTCCTAGTAAAAGTTCAAATGAGCGCTTCAAACACTCCCTCCTTCCCAGCTTCCTACGAAACGTCCAGGCGTCAGTGTTGTATTGGACTATCGACAAGCGTTTCCTGTACGTGTTACTTATATTGTAGCACATTGAATGGCGCTAACTTTGTAGGCACCCATAATTACACTTGTAGTGCTAGCACGTGTAAAGAGAGAAGGAGAGAGAGAGAAAAGGAAGGCCAGGAGGTTAACCAGATAATGGCATCCGGTTTGCTACCCAGCACTGGGGGTGGGGAATTAAGGGCTAGAGAGGAGGGAGGGAGTTGAGAGAAAGGACAAAAAAAAAAACGCATGTGCACTCACGAGAAAACGAAAACGCACACAGGAAGGGCGTTCTGGCTACAATCGTTCAGAAAGGCCGGTCGATCGCAAAAAGCGCAGTAGCGCTTTCAGGGCCTTTTCTGTGAAATTGCATCTTGTCGACATTGTAAAATTCTTTCCTCCGACAGAGGTTGATTATCTAATTTGCTGAGTTCCTTGCGAAGGCATAGTAGTTGTCTACTATACTTATAGGCAATCACAAAGGATTTGTCGGATGGTTTCTTCGTTGCCACAGTGCCCACAGGCTGCGGTGTTGGCCATCCCAATGCAGAAAGCGTAGGCGTCGGTAAACGCAACGCCCAACCACAGCCTACATAAAAGGGTCTGGTCTGCTCGGCAGAGCCTCGACAGGAATTGAAGACTTAACGTAGGGTCAAGCGAGCACAGTCGGGCATACTTGAAGTGCGGGTGATCCCATTGTGACGTGGTTTGCTGGCGATACGCTTGGCTTACTGCCGGTTTATTCTCGGGAAAGCTGGAGAACCATGTACTACATTACCATTCAAGAAAACGTCGGGAGCCTTTTCGGCGCGCCTGTATGAGGTTGATCATGTTCACGAATAATCATGTAACAAATTGTTGCATACGCGATGGTATGCCACACAGAAAATTGCTCACAATGTGACGATACTTGTCGATATGTCACGTGTGTTTAGTTAGCGTGAGAAAACCGTAGATCCTCATACAAAATGTATAGGCTGCGAACCTTTGGGCAGTAGAAGGTGCGGCATATTACTTTCCGTGGATTTATGTCATGAGCTTTAAGTTGGCAAAGTTTCAGTTACAGATAACTACTATTTTTACGCAATCAATCAGAACGCACAGCGAACTCTAAAAACTGAACTGCGATTGTGCATTGTTGAGCAACGTTTATGCGTTTAATACCAGCGGTCCAGTGGTACGTTATTTAAATTCAGTGGCAGTTTTCTTAGTTATGCGTATAAAAACCACACTCTAAAAGAAGATAATAAAAGAATGAGTGCTTAGACTGTTTTCTCTTCACACGCATAGAACTCTTCATAAATAACTCTATTTAGTGAGATACGCTGAAAATCTGAACTCTTTAAAAATAGTTAGCATGTCTTTTTAAACATATTATTTCAGTATAGGCCCTTTAATTAGGCGTCTGTTAGTTCATGAAATCGGTTAGTTTGAACCCGCTTTCTGGCACAGGCCAGCATATGCATTGTTCAACGACATAAAATCCCGTTCATTGAAGTTTCGTCAATAAGTCATTTCATCAACAATAAAGTTATTTCAATCAAAGTCATTTCAATAAATAAATCAATAAATCAATCGAAAAATCAATTCTCGTTGATTAGGTCCTACTTAGCCACGACCCGGGTTATTCGATTGATCCCGAGAGCACGAAGCATCCTGAAATATAGAACAAAATGAAGGTTGTACACGACCGAACCAAAGCCTGCATCGCCATCTTAATCCGCGTGAAGCGTGGGGAAACGACGGTAACGAAGCTTTGGATAAGCGTGTTTCGGGTTAAGGCAGGAAGGTCCTCCTGCGCCGCGGCCACGTTGTGAACGATGTCACGAGTGGCGAAGAATCGGGGACGGCTTTTACGTGACTTTTGTGTAAATTAAAAAAAATAATTCACTTATGCATAAACGAACTCAAAGTATTGAAGTAACGCGCATCTGTTTATTGTTTTCTTGATAGTTCCAATAACTCTGAATTCGGTAAATTCGGTTGTTTCTCCTGGTCCCTGGAAGTTCAATTTAGCGAGCTTTTGCTTAATGTGAGAGAGTTACATGCAACGCAAAGGAAGATTTAAATTACAATTTTCTAGAATACTTGCTTTACATAGTTCTGGATTTACATTAGAGGCAAAAGAAAACTCATAGTACTCTTTTTCAAAATACTTGGTTTATTTAGGGTGTACATTCGTGGCAAAAGAGTATT